>NMUG010002731.1:0-15592 GCA_002855965.1 Monotropa hypopitys
ATATGGCTACTATATCGGGATTTTCGTTACTTGAGTGGATTTGCACTCACGATATTGCACAATGGGTACTTGCACTAGGCCCTCCCGACGGGTCGGGGAATACTAGGTGTTTATAGATAGTTGATGAGCTTCTACCACAAAACTCTAGACAAAACTCAATAATTCACAAATATTCGGAAAACATGATAAATTAAGTTTGGACTTCTATAATGTTGTCAAGGTGGAAGGAATAATAATGGGCCTTCATTAATTTCCTTAAGGATATTTCATTGGACTCACTTGAATTCGTCAAGTTGGAGAAAATTTATATTTGAAATGAAATTGGATTCTGAAATGTAGATTTGGTTTGAAACAAAAGTTGTCATTCGAAGTAAAATTGGAATGAGAAGATCAAATGAAAAATGACTTGTCTAGTTTTAAGGTTTATGAACCCTCATGCATGCGTCACACTTTCTGTACAATGACACTCACTCACAACAACCATATAAACCTTAGTGTTTGAATTTTTCTAGTAGGCTTTGCATGGCCCTTTTTTGTAGGTGATGAGCCTCAGTCTTGAGTTGGAGTCGGACGTTACAAGGTCTTGGCTAGCATTGGATCCTCCCATAATCATGGTAGATAGATAGATTGTTTTGTTCTACCATTGTACTTTACTTTTTATTCTTTCTGTTCCTGGATATGGGTTTGTAAGTGTTTTGTAAGCTTGATATCATATTATTGGATGTCGATGTGTCCTTATGTATTCTCTATTCAATATGTATTTATTGGAAATTAGTATGGATGGTAGTTATCTTCTCTCTTGCTGATTTGGTTGTGGAGGATATGACTGATACGGTTGATTTTGGATTGGAATTTGGTAACTTTTTGGCTGGTGAGGATCTTAATTCATTCATATTGGCATATGAGTCCATAATTTTTTCGGTCTTGATACTGTCTTCGATTATTTTACCTTATTGAATAACCTTGATGAAAGATCATCCAATCGATGTGAAAAAATCGTAATAGATACCCTTGTAGGTTTTGATGAAAAGATTCACATATTCTGAATCGACAAGAGGTGCGTCGACTTGTGTGGCCAAAATTTTCCATCTCAATGCATAAGCTATGAATGATTCAATTGATTCTTGATTCATGTGAATGAGAAAAAGGTGGTCAACCACCAACTCTATATTATGTTTGTATTGTCGGATAAACTCTTGAGAAAGATCTATCCATGAAAAAATGACAAATATCAAGACGAGCAAACCATTATGATGCTACCCCTAGTCAGACTGTGTTGGAAAAGTTATCCATAAGCTTTTAGGATTTGGATACCCACAGAGTGCCCCAACATATAGTCGTAGATGTGACATAAGATCTACGGTCCCATTGAATTTTGTAAATTCATGCATTTTGAATTTGAGTGGCAATTAAATATCTGGAAAGAAGCACAGGTCAACAAAGTTGTTTGACGTATAAGTATTATGCCCTTGTATAGTTTTCAAGGTTTCTCCAATTGTTGGACCTTTTTGGTTGAAATGGGGCATGTCTCTCTCGACATGTTATCATTATCATATTGACTCTCAACACCATCCCATGGAGATGATATAGATGAAAAAGAAGGGATAAGTGAATGGGGCATACTGGTTTGAATATCCTCCAAAGGTTGTGTCGGGAATGCCCTGACATTCAATAGGATAAATGGGCTCTAGGATGGAGATGGAGGCATGAATATTATATTCTGGGAAGATGATTCACTTTCCCTAGTGTTCAATGGTGTGAATATTAGAGTTAAGGGAGGAAATGGCCATGTTCCAATGGTAAAGGTAGGTGGTTCTTAGGCTATATATGGAGTCTGACGCTGATTGAGCAGTTCCTGAACTATAGCCAAGAGAATTTACATTTCTCTTCGTACATTCTGATATTACTCTAAAGTGACAGTGCTAGGTTCAATTTACTAATGTTGACGGTCATCCTCAGCCATATCTTGGGCTAAATATCTAGTGATTATAGTCCTTTGAGGTGGAGAATGAGAGAGTGAATGGTCCATGTTGGTACCCAGGTAGAATACGTACACACGTTATTCTAGTGATTATAGAACTAGCCTTCACTATAGTCAAGACTAAGGTTTATCTCATTCTGAGCTTTTGTTTTGGCATTTTTTGTTTGCAAAGGGAATTACCCCCAAATATAGTTGTTGCCTTAAATGAGATAGCTTAGACTTGAATATGGTTTTAGGTATATTTTTTAATGTCACGGTCAAAATTTAAAATTTTAATTGTATTTGATGATTGCTTCTTAGTAATGACAGGTTTAGGGCCAAAATTCTTGGATCTTTTTTCCTTCAGCCTGACTATCCTCTTTCCCTGTTTTGCATCCTTGTCATTCTTCCCAGCGGGCCTCTTATTGGACCCAGAATCTTGTCCATATTCCATCATATTAACTTTGGAAGAATTGTTCATCTTTTATGCAACCCTTTTGTTATCCTCTTCGATCTGAAGCTTGATCATGAAATCTTCATATGACATCTCCTTTTGCTTGTGAAGAAGATAGGTCCGGAATTCTTGGCATGTAGGAGGAAGTCGGTGTATGGAAATGGAAACCATAAGAGACTCCGAAATAATAAGACCCTTTGCATGCATTTGACAGACTAGCACCTTAGATTATTGAGTCTGATTCACTATAGAGCGTGAATCAACCATCTCGAAGTCAGTAAAACGATAGGCTAAGTATTTCTTTAAGCCTGTGTCCTCTGACTTATATTTTTCTCCAGAGATGCCCAGAAGTCTTTCGCAAATTTTGCTCCCACATAAACATGGTAAAGTGAATTCCGAAGGCCGTCCAGTACATAGTTACGGTATAGAAAATCAATAGACTTCCATGCATCCCAGACAGCCCTTTGTTAAAGTCGTCGTCATTAGGATCAACAGTTGGTTCATCTTTCGTAAGGAACCTTGCAACTCCCAATGTGGTAAGATAGAACAACATTTTGTTCTGCCACGTCTTAAAGTCCACTCCAGTGAATTTATCAGCACAGATAGCATGATTTTCATCGATGTAAATGGTACAGGGAATTGCAACAATGGTTGTGGAGTGACCACAGTAGACGAGGAGACAGGTGGCCTAATCATTGATGAGTTTCCAAAGGAATTTCAAAACTGATTCCCAAAGGGATTCCCTATCGGATTGTCCTCCTAATGGATTGCCACCAACAACGTGGATATTACCATCTAGTCCAACAACACCATCGAGTGAGGCCCCATCTACAGGATGGAAACCACCACCGAAATCAGCATTCATATGTTGTGATACATTCACATCCAGAACATTGTTCTAAGCCTCGAAAAATATAAAACCATCCAACTGTTGGGAAGTCATTCTGCTAAAATAGAATAATGAAAACAAATTATAAAATGAGTAAACCAAACTGTTTAAAAAGCACTAGAAATAGTAGTAAATAAAATATGCGAACTGATCTAAAATGGTTTTGAGAACAAAGCAAGCAAGAATAGAATTTTCAGAAAATAGTCAGAAGAAAACTTTCAAGAAAAGAGAACTCGTTATAGAAGACAAATAACTTAAAGTGGTTTAAGATTGTAGGGCAAAATCTTGAAAGTAAATTAAAATAAAAGAGGAACCCTAACTAAAAAACAAGAACAAAAAATAATAAAATGTTGTCGAAGACCTGTGTTAAACACAGTGTCCTTAAATCAATTTCACTGGATACAACCGGCAAGACCGGTGGTTGCACTACGACACACCATTGGTCGAACTGGTTTAGTACATAATGTCTCTCTCTAGATTGGAAGGGAGAACACTGGAGTTTGAGCTCTGGAGGAGGAGAAGTAAAATTTTCAAATATCCCAGAAGGCCTTGGGGAACTGCCAATATATACAGCAAGGGGGAGCCCTTCTGCCTTTTGCAGTAGCTGCTAGACCTTTGGTCTTTCTGCAACTGTTGAATCTCTTATGCAGATGAAGAGACTCCAAATTAAGAGACTGCAGATGAAGAGTTAGTTGTGTGGGTCAAGAGTTGGCTCATTTGTGTCAGCCTACAAAACTAAGTCCATAGAGCTCACAAAGCCAAGTCCAATCCAATTGACCCAACTAAATTTTCCATAAAATAATTGACTTGTGGCATATTTCCGAATTCCCACGAACCCATGAGGCACAAATCCGGAACCTGGAACCCAGAATGTGGGACACGGGATCAGACACAAGCTCGGGCATGAGCACGGGCATGGTTGGCTAGGCAATGACGATGTGTGCACGTGCATGCGTGTGTGCGCGTGTGAAAAAATATTTGAAGTACACTTCATCTTATTTTTCCATTAGGCTATGTTGTGATCCTTAATCACACAATATATTAAATATACCTAACATATGACTCCACTTTTTTTAATGTAGAATTGAGTAATTTAATACTCATCCTCCACCATTGAGAATATCCCAATTTGAGTGACAAATTCTTATTTATTATTTAATAAATTTTAATGATTTTTTTGTGTATTAAACTCCTCACTAAGGAGTATTAAACCATACTAAGAATTATCTCAAATGATTTCATATTTATTCAATAAATATTTACTAAAATCCATAAAATATTATTTTAAAGACCAATTTTTTCAACAGATTGTCTAAATAAGATTGATGCTCAGCGAGTAATCGGATGCGCTCTCTTCAAGGATTCTAGAGATACAAAACTTCCATACCCATTGGAGAAGTATCACTCAGATGTGGTCAGAAGAAGCTTTCGTAATGGGTATTTCATTCAACAGACGAGGGAGAAAGATGCATCTCTTCCCAAGTAATGCTCCTTCCGTCTTGAAAAAATCTTTTATTCCTTCCATTTATCCTAATTCCCAATTATAAGTATTTTCTTATGAACTTATAGAAAATGCTATTGCTTATGTAGAGGGTGCTTTGGAGAGGTGATATTAGATTCTGAATCATAGATAGTAACAAAATTGACTGTATAATATGAAGTTTACAATCTATATTTCTTTATTTTGGTACATACAAATGCAGCTATATATAGGCCACATCCCTCCCCATCCCAATTGGGTTCTTTTTGAAGGTATTAACATGTGTTTGGGGTAGAAATAGTTATCTTTTGGGGTTTAGGCAAAGCTGTCAAATCGTGAATTGAATCGAGAATCGGAGGAGCCCTTTTCTGAATTGTGAATCGTATCGAATCGTGAATCATTCTGATTCGGTCATGATTTTTAAAATTCAATACAAAAATATATTTGAGGTCCCAATAAATGAAAAAGTTGTTTCAAAAAATAAATTGATGATCATGTGATCTAATTGACAAGAAAATTGCTTAAATTATAAGAGATGTGGGTCTGAATCCCATTATGATCTATACTTCCTACAAAAAATGACTATATCTATCACAAATCACAAAATCCACAACTTCCAATAATTTCGAATATGCAAATAATACATGATTCATAGTCTAAATATCATTGATAGTTGCATTGCATGTTGTGCCCAAAAAATATCATCTAAAGTCCAAACACAATTAAACTAAATAAACTATAACCTATTTCAAAATAAACACATTCTAATCTTCAAGATCAAATTACATCTCATCATAGTCATCATGTTCATCATCTAGCATAGATGTTTCATTAAACTCATCTTCTTCTTCCTCCTCTTCAATTACTTCATCATCATCATCAATTTCTTCATCATCCGGCTCGGTCTTTTTCTTTTTCCTTTTCTTTTTACATTCAAAGAAGTTATTGAGTTTAATTTAAGTGTAATCATAGAGGGTTTAAATTGAATATAACAATTTGAAACTTTTAATTACACCTCTATTTCTCTTTTTGACACCAAATTCATCTTCTTTGAAGCACTCTTGGATGTCCATCCATGAATGTTCTTTGGGTAGAACGGAATCTTCTTGCTCGGTGATCCATTCATCATTGGATTACATATCCGATAAACAAATCGGATCGTATGTCTCACCCCTCTCTTGCCTCAACTCAAGTTGCATGCTGTATTTTACAAAAAGCAATGCGTTCAACCATTGTGTTTCCAAATGGTTTCTTCGTTTTGAGTGGACAACATCAAAAGTGCTCCAATTTCTTTCGCATCCCATTACACTGCAAGTGCCACTTAGCACTCTCATTGCTAGTTGTTAAATCTCCTTGCACTCTTCTCCATAACTCTCCCATCACAATGCTATGATAGAATTTTCAAAAAAATATTAGTCTTAGATAAAAGTGATTAATGAATCATTGTAATTGAAAATGTATAAGCACAACAATCATTACCGGGTTGCTTATTTTCTCTTGTCAAAATAGTCATACTCATACCAAACATTCTCTCTGCTTGTTTGAAATTCTCCAATTGTTCATCAATAATTACCCTTGTGTCTATGTCTAGGTACATTCTCTCAATAGTAGTAAAAAAACCCTTTTTTACTTCTTTATCGGTAACAAAATATGGACTATAATGGAACCTATAATAAACAAGTAAATGCCCTTCCATAAATCAAGAAAAATGGTATTCAAAATAATGCCTTAAACAAAGTATGAAAGTACAAATAAAAGTATATAACTTACTTGGGATTAAGATAGTATGCCACCACATGAAGGGGCCTATGAAGTTGATAATCTCATCTCGTATCTATAATCTTCTAAATTCTTTCATATCTACCCTTCACATTGCCCAAATTTGAGGCTATTTTTTCTTTCGCTCTATCCCTTGCACTTTGGTTCCCGCCAAACTTTTATTGTAGGAGCTTATACCCCACTCCTACGATGCAAACATAGCTTTAAGTCTATATTTTCTTTCATGGAAGCTTTTAAGGTGAGATAAGCGGTAGCAAACTTTGTAATTGCCGGACGAGTTAACTCCCTTTGTTTTGTGGATGTTCTAAATAGATGAAGCACCCAATGATGTCTATAGATGAACATAGTGACTTCCCTTTCTTTTTCTATGGTGTCTGTACAAATCTTAAACTCGCCTATGTCGCTAAGCATTAGATCAAAACAATGAGCGGCACAAGGATTCCAAAATAAATTAGACCTCTTCTTCTCTAACATTTTCCCGGCACTTACACACTATTGGTAACCACTTGAACTATGTTTTTTTCCCAATTTCTTTTACCATATCATCAAACAACTCACACAATACTTTCATATTCTTGAATATGCCGGAAGTGTCAATAGATTTAAGTAAAATCGTACTACGTGGGCTATTGACAAGAAAATTGGTAAGAATTCTAGACTTTCCATCAGTCCATGCATAGGACATCAAGGTGCAATCCATTTTCTTCCATTCTTTTCTATACACCTCCAAGAACTCATTCACATGATCTACCTCTTTTTCAAGTACGTCACCCTAGTATCATGATAAGAAGGGGGTCGTAATCCCTTTACAAATTCACCAATCGATGCTACCATCCTCTTAAATGTAGGGCATTTAACTGGATTAAAAACAATATCATTCTTATACAAAAATCGATAAATATCCCTAATCATGGACTCTCTTTTCTTTACCATTTCATTCAAAGTTAATTGTTTTTTCTTTGCTTAAGTCAAAAAAATCATCCATTGTCCCCTTACCTTTAGAATGAAGCCCAAAATCTTTGAAATTCTTTGTTTGCGCCTACCGAGTACGAGGTAGGGATATGAGTCAACTAATTAAAATTTTCGGGGAGATATTAATTTTAATCTTCTAAAAATTCTAACTTTGATTCTTTTAATTAATTCATTGACTAATTATTTATTACGCATGCATATGTGAGTAATAACAAAAACAAAAATAGAAAATAACACAACACAAGATATACGTGGAAAACCCCTGAATGAGTAAAAACCACGGGAAGGAATCAAGTACTATAATCTATGACTTATATAGACCACAGTTACAAAGTTACCCATGATGCAATGACTCTACCTAGACGCCTCTAAGTCAACTCTGCTGAATCCACGTGCACTGTGCTTGTACTTGATCGACTCTGTTGAGACTCCTGGCACCCTCCAGTCGAACCTGCTTGTTACTATGGTTGATTGATGTTTATTGCACGAAGAACTCCCCTTTGAAGTTGTCGATGAAATGTCCATCAAAAACTCATGAACTTCAAAGCCTACAAAATATATTTTTTTCTCAAAGCTCTTTGTACAAAATTCTTGAAAATAATTCTGTATCAAAATAGAACTATGTATTGTCTAAAAACATATCTAAAGCCACTGTGTCTCTCTCCTTTGAAACCTTTGTGTATTAAATTGTTTCTATGAGAGCACCCTCAAAAAAGAACATTTTTTTCCTTAAAAATTAAAACCAAAACTCACATCTCACTCATACCTTTCCTTTTATCAAATAACTCATGCCTACTCACTTTTTCTAAAAAAAGAAAGTAATCTCTTATTATATTGTGTGTACCTAAAATAGAGTAGGTTTACTCTCAATATAATATACACCTTTTTTGCAAAGCATATCCTTTTGAAAAAAAGCTCACCCCAGACCCTTCCTCAAAACCACTCACTCACTATACATATATTATCCTATCTATTATACAAAATATGGCGTTGTTGGGACCACACATAAACTTATATATATAAAGATATAGGCAGCTGTTAGATCAAAACTAACGATCGAGATCGAATTAAAGATATATACCTATAAAGATATACATAACTAATTTATCTTAAATTAGAGATTTGATTACCTTAAATTAGGGAACAACAATTAGTATCCAATGTTTAGAGATTTGGTTACCATAACTAATATATATTATCCATGTTCTTAGGACATATATATTATCTCAGTCTCGGAATTTTTAATATCATCTAATATGTAATTTAAAAATACATATTATTTTTTATAATATATATTTCCAAAATTTCGTACATAGACACGGGTCAATTACCGAAAATACATAAGCATAAATCAAGTACTTAGAGCACATTGATATGGATCCAGTGCCATCGGCACGGGCTATCGCTAGTTATATAATATGTAAAACAAATAAAGTAGGTTGTCCTTCCCTTTAGAATAACACAAAAAACAAATCAAATCTAATTAAGGATCCTATAAAAAATGAAACAGAGAGTATTCTAAAAAATAATTTTCTAAATCTTCTCTCTCTCTCTCTCTCTTTCTCTCTCTCTCCAAAAAGAAATGTTTACTAATATAGGATATGAACTATTTTATATTAGACTAGTACAACTTTTAGAAAAATATAGGCTGTACTAGATAGCGATTAGGAAAAATATAAAGTTTAAGAAATATAATAGATTCCCCATAAAAAACACAAAAATCTTATAGCGCGTGAGAGCGCGTGCAGCAAGCACACCAGTCGCGTACTAAATATTCACTCGACTGATACTTTGATACTCCAGACTATGTATTCTCAAACCCGACAAATTCCTTAACTTCCGAGGACTCAAATTAAGGGGAAATAAAAGATAGTGTATGACCGCTTGAATATTTCCTTCCACATCCTAAATAAACGCTTCTAAAAATAAAATTACAACTCAATAAATTATATATAAATCATAAAATTACCAATAATACCAAAATAGTATCCTAACGGATTTTGGACCTAACAATCTTCGTCTTTCACAAAACAATCAAGCTCAACTTTGTATTTTTTGCTCCGTTTTAAATATTTTAGAAAAAAAGTCTCTCACTTCTACGGGAATTTGAGTACACGTGGCCACCTCATCATGAGTTTCTGCCAAATAATTTTTCATACATGTTACCCCACGCCAAAACTGTTTCTTACAATAGTTACACATCAAATTCATTCTATTACTCTCATTAACACGTGTACAATATTCCCATGTAGAATCTTCAACTTTATTTCCTTTATTTTTTCCCATGTATGAAAAAATACTTAAGAATAACAATCACACAATATATGCATTTTGTCAAACACATACAATACATTATACACAACATATATACACGTAGAATACAAAACATATACAATACACAACAGTATACACAAACCTTCGCACTGTACGGGAGAGAGAAGCATTGGCAGAAGAGTGGAGAGGCGAGCACTATACGAGAGAAAGAAGCATCAACATCGACGATGGTGAGGCGAGACAGACAATAGAAAGGAGAGACAGACACAGGGGAGAGAGATACAGAGGCGAGAGAGAGAGAGAGAGAGAGAGAGAGAGAGAGAGACAAGGGTGAGGTCGTGATAGGGTTTAGGAACAAAATTGAAATGCTTAGAGAATAAAATAAACCCCAATTTACCCAAAACTCGACCCATGTTCGCTAATCCGGTTCAGATCCAACCCAAATGAGGTACATTCTGTATCGCACGAGAATCGTATGTGTCACGACCCAATCTCACATGAGTCATGACCGGTCAATCAGCAAGCTCGCTTCAAGACCCTATTTAATGAGCTTAGGGATTCATCGAACAATTTTTGATTGAAATAATAGCGAAAAGCGTGAAATAACCCAGAGAGTGCAATAATACCCACAACAGTTCATTAATTGATTTAAAAGATACAAGGCAAGCCCCATGGGCTGATACATGAGATAGTCAAAAGCTGAGATATAAAAATAACTCCAAGAGCTCTTATTCCTACTCCTCAAATCCTGAAAAGAGTTTTGAAAAAACACATAAGCTATAAAGCTAGAGTGAATTCAGTACATGTCCAAACTACAAGTTTCATAGACAATCAAGATCATTTCCTACAAGTAAATCATTTCAGATAAACATAGTATGAGTGGCTTAATAGCCTCAAGAGTAGTATCATTGACCCTTTTTCGGTCATATGAGATTTTCGGCATCTTCCATACATGATCCTGCAACAAGTGCATATTGATTACTTTGGGTATTCCACCCGAATGTATGACTGTCAACCAGTCTATCAAGCCAACCAATTATAATTTCCACGGTACCAGAACAAGGGGAGCTACCCCATAATTTGCAAAGTGGTATGATATCATCCAATGACCATCTGGTTTGGTCCCAACCTTATAACCTGTCCCTGCATGCATGGTATCTGCTCATGCCCATAGCATTCAGACTCTTATCCGTTTTTGACCGTATTTCATGGCCATGACATGTCCGTGCCGAGAATCATATAAAACATTTTCCATTTGTCCATGTATAAAAGGGTTTCACAAGCTTTTCTCTTTCCATTTGCAAAAGTGATAACATAATAGTTTCTTTTTGGCTCAATAACCATAACAATAACTTTACAAAATGAGTGAGCAAGTGAGGAAAGTATGAGTAAAGAAGGCATGTACAGATTCACCTTTTTCTTGGGTTGGTTCCTCTTTAAATCAATACTTCAAATCTGCCATAAAACATAAAGGATACAACTAAGCTTCTGCCGAACACTTAAGGCTGTTGCCGAGCTAAACTGTCCGAGCTTCTCTGGCCGACTGGCCGAGCTCCGGGTAGTACAAGTGATCAAGGGCCTTCTGTCCGAAGGACAGTGGCCGATTGGTAAGCTTAGGAACACATTTTAATTAACCGACTGCTTCTGGAGTCTTCTGGACTGAAGGGTCCTTCTGCGTTTCAAAGGTCTTTGCCGAACAAGGCATTGTCGAGCAACTAGCTGAGCTCTGCCGAGCAGGGGTTCTGCCGAGCAACTAGATTTTCCGAGCAGACACTCTACCGAGCTGCCAACAAAAAAGGGTACTGGGGACATCGGTAGTGCGGGAAAAGGTGCTTTGGGCATGACTACTAGTCGAAAAGGACAATAAGGTGTTCATAAGACTCAAGGGCTAAATGCCCGAGATGTTGGATATTTAGCCGAGTTCAAATAGTTAAGGAAGCTTAGAGGCGGACTGTCCCTTTGCCGAGAAGAAGTGCTCTGACAAGTGGGAGGTCGGCAGTTAATGCGGGAAGGTCAGCAGTGTTCACGAGATGGTCCGGTATGCTTTGCCGAACTGAAATAAGTTCAGCCGGAGAGTTAAGTAAGTTCTGCTTGGATCAGTTGGTCCAGTGTCGAGCTACGGAGCTAAGGCACAGAAGCCTGGGTTGTTTCGGTCAATCTTTAGGAAGGCTGTCGAGCAGGGGCTAGTGCGGCCATGCCCTCAAATAGACTTGCCGAACAAGGGGAAGTACAAATCATGATAAAATATGGCCGGAGAAGTAAAAGTTTACCTGAGATCACAGGAGCCGTTCTGACAAACTTCTGCCGAGCTGAACACTACGGGAGATCTGGTCCGGATAGGGGCTTTGCTGTTTTGCCGAATGGTTTGCCGAGCTAAGGATGGATGGTAGCAGTCGGTTCGGATGACTCTGGCACTTAGAAAGTGAGCTAAGTGTTCGGCTGACAGTTGGCCGAGTACCAGGACTTTCGGAAACCAAGGTGTTTTCTCTCTCTAGAGCTCTCAAATGCAAGGAGGAGTTTTGAGTGGGAAATAAATGCTCCAAGGGGTTGCTTATATAGGGGTTCAGAGGATTGGGGTGATAGTTAGGGACATTCAATGCTTGATTGGAGGTTTCCTTAGTCCTGCCGAATAAGTCAGGGACTTGTCCCATCAAAGTCAGACCTGAGCACTCTGCAGGACAGTCTGAACCTGCGACCGTGTTGTCACATTTGTGTCAGGAAGATGGTCAGTCCAGATGGGACTCGACCCTGCAGCTCGGCACAGCTGCTGCCGCGCAGCTGGCCTTCGGGTCCGGAGCGGGGCGGTCGGTTGAGCGGCGGGCTGGGCTGGACTAGTCCGGACAAGGCTGGTCCGGCCTGTACCGAACGGCTGGGCTCACTCCATTGAGCCCTTTAGCTCAATTTTCTTAGTTTTCTAAGGGTCCCACACTCCAATACTAAACCCAATTAGTTTTAAATATTTAAATACAATCCGAAAATACTTCTAATAATTTAATAAATTACGGAGATTCTATTTATTTGGGACGGGGTCTCACAGTATGACTCGTGCGATTTGGACTATATACGCCTGTGATTTTGCAATTTAAGCTACAGTGTGATTCACTATTACGGTTCTTATCGATTTAGGGATGAATCAAACTGAATCGGTCGATATGTATCGCATATCACACGATATCGACAACTATGAGTTTAGGTTAGCGTTGATATTATATAACTCCACACGTATCCACCCCATACCCATCCCAAATAGGTTTTGAGTCAGGGTTGCTGGCGCACGTATGATCTAAATAGGGATCCGTCTTCATCAAATCTAGCTATGTATGATACTTCCTCACAAACTCAATGATCTAGGAAGAATGAGCTTTGAATAACAATAAAAAATGAAGAGTATTTGGTAGAAATTTAAAAAATGGATTATGGAACAAAATATTGTGAGTATAGGATGAGAAATAAATTTTATATGTGAATGTATGAAAAGAGACCCTTCCTCATTTTTGGTGTCGGAGTAAGAAATTACAAATATTTGCTGACGGAAGTGGGTGGTTATAGTAGGATTGCAACAAGTTTTGGAGGAGCCTTTGGATTCTCTGTGTGCCCAAACTTCTAGTTATAAGAAATCGAGAATGCACTATCAAAATATTGGAGAATTGATTATAGTGGGTGGTTGTATTTTTTGTTACTTTACTATTTTATCCTGACAATAATATAGATTTGGAATATTTTAAGTGTAATAAGATAATGTTTAAATGGTATTTTTGGAGTCAAATTTCAAAATAATGGACGAATTATTATAATGCCCTTGTAGTAATATAGACTTAGAATATTTTAAGTGTAATAAAATAATTTTAAAATGGCATTTTTTGCAAAAGAAAAATCCATAGAGCTTTCATTTTTTTGGTGTGACCTAAAAGTGTGCTTTCCCTTTATAATATAGAATATATTTTTCCTCTTTTAATGAAATAGTGTACACTGGAACAAGGAACTGTAACATCTCTACTTGAAGAAAAGGGGACAATCAAAGGAGTGCAATACAAGAACAAGAATGATCAAGAATTAACAGTATATGCTCCTCTTATCATTGTTTGTGACGGTTGTTTTTCAAATTTGCGAAGATCTCTTTGTTCTCCCAAGATAAATATTCTCATCTAATCTTATCACAATTCCAAATCTATTATATAAAACAAGGTGGTGTGGGAACCACACATAAACTTATATACATATAGAGATATAGAGGGCCGTTGGAATCCGTTTGATTATTGATCTAACGGCTAATGCACAAATTATGATTTCCAAAAAAAATATCAATTCACGTCCATGTCCATATCAATTTGTTTCTTAAATTTTGATCCAATCAAATCTGTATCCTGATTTCTCTCACACATTCCTATCTCAATTCCTATCTTTCTCTCACCCTGATTTCTCTCACCCATTCCTTCCATATATACACGCCAGCAACGATTCACAGTAGCAATCTTTCCCCCTCTGATCATGTGTAGCCCCCTTCCATCTTCATCTCAATCTCCCTCCCCTTCTCTTTGTCTCTCTTTCTCACGCACAGCAGGTACGTCTCCCTCTCTCTCTCTCTCTCTCTCTCTCTCTTTTTTCTCTCACTCGCGACACCGCACCCCCACTCACCCCCATCTAACCTCTGTTCGCCCGCCGCCCCTCCCCTCTGTCACGTTCACCCCTCCCCTCTCTCACGTTTGCCCCTCTCTGTCTCACCACCTCCGTTCTGCAACCTCCATTCTACAACCTCAGTTAGGCACAACCCTCCTCTGTCTCTCACCACTTCCATTCTGCAACCCCCCGTCTCTCACATTCGCCTATTGCCATAGAAAATTGTATAACTGGGTTTGTGTATTGTGATTGGGTTTTGTTTTATAACTGCGTTCGTCCGTTTATGTACTGATGTTTTGGTTTTGTTTCGATCTCCAGGGTTCGAAAATACATTTGTTTTCCAAATCAACTCCGTTTTCCAAAAGTTTTCGATTGAGAGGAAGAGGACGAATCTGTGAAGCATTGAAGGTTTCGTTTCTCTTTCCATTTCGTTTCTCTTTCAATTTCATCCAGAAAAAATTTGTTTTTAGTTTTTAGTTTTTAGTTTTTAGTTTTAGTTTTGTTTATATTGCCAGAAAAATTTACATTGCCAAAAAAAATTTGTTTTTGTTTTTACACCTCCAGCGCTTCAAACGCATGCAAAAATTATTTAAAAAACGCATAATTAGTTTTTAGTTTTAGTTTTGTAAACATGTTCATTGCAGAACACAGAAATTGTGTGTTGATTGAACGTTGCAAAAATAGAAATTGTTCCCAGAAATTGTTTTGCCAAGACTGAAATTGTGTTGCCTTGCCAAACTTAGCAGGTTTGTATGTCACACACACACTTAAAGTGATTGCAGAACATAGAAATTGTTCAAGAAAATTGTTTTAACACCTTATAGTTGAGAACACACATTTGAATTGATTTTCGATTTGTATTTTTTTCCATTCATTCCCGTACACTCTTTGTACATAACTTTGTGTTGGCTGAAATTGTGCTGAAATTAAAATTGTTCCAATACTGAACGTTGTATTTTTGCCAATACTAAAACTGTGCTATACATGCAGAACACAGTAATTTGTCATTGTTGATTGCAGAACACATGAATTTGTCATTGTGCTATACTGATAGTAGTTGTACACACACACTGATAGTAGTTGTACACACACACTGATAGTAATTATACACACACACACTGATAGTAGTTGTACACACACATACACTCATAGCAATTGTACGCACAC
>NMUG010002732.1:0-15596 GCA_002855965.1 Monotropa hypopitys
TTTCCATATGACCGAACTCACCGCAACGGTAACAGGACTTCGAAGGAGGTGCTGGCGTGGTACACTGTGAACGAATGTGACCCGCCTGACGACATCTGTGGCACAAGATTTGAGAAGCTGAAGCCATCTCAGGCTTACGCAAAGAAGACAATGAACTGCCGTCTCGACGATTCCCAAACACTTCCACTTGATCATGATCTCGCTTCTTGTTGACATTTCCAGCCGAACCCGAACTCAGACTAACGACACGGTGAGAAGACTCCACTCTAGGTTTCGTTTGCAAATGACTAAGTCACGATTCCACTGCTCTGGCGCTTTCCAACAAAGACGCGTAATTCTCAACGTGCAAACCCACCACATGTGGCTGAATTTCAGGACGCAAACCTCTTTCGAATCTTCGGCACTTCTGACTTTCTGAACGAACTAGTTCCAACGCAAAACGCGACAAGGAATGGAACTTAGTGGCATACTGAGTGACTCTCATGTCACCCTGCGTCAGGTTCTCGAACTGCAAACTCATCGCATCAAGAAACGATTCGGGAAAATACTGAGCATCAAACACTGCCTCGAACTGAATCCAAGACATACCCTCTACCGAAGAGGAAGAAGAACCAGAAACACCACGATGTTTCACTATGGAACGCCACCATTCGCTAGCTTTCCCTATCAACTGACCCGAAGCCAAAGACACTCGCACAGAATCTTTGTCAATCGACAATGCTTCCAAGATTTTGCGAATTTCTTCAAACCAATGATTTGCCTCTAACGGGTCCTCAGAACCACGAAACTTAGGAGGATTGAAACGGAGGAAATATTTAACCATCTGCCGATAGCGATCCCTTTCACTAACCAAGGACAAACCAGCTCTTTGACCACTAGCCACAATGGCGGCAACCAATCTTTCGGTAAACTTCTCGAATCGAAGTTGAGCATCACCCTCCACACCCACTTCAATAGTAGGAACTCCACGATAAACCCGATTTGCAACACGTTTAGGAGCCATAGAAACACTGGCAACAAAAAGAATCATCGTCATCACACGAAAATAACCACTTCGAGATAGAAAAGAATGAACATTTGTGCGGAAGACATAAGATTACCGAGAAGCAAAGACCCAAAAATGGTCATCGGTCACAAATCATCTAGGATTTGGGAACAAAATAGCACGATCGTAAGAGAAAATAGGAAGACAAACCTTAGCATACCCTGACTTGCACACGCGAAAACCCGAAACAATACTTACGATCTCAAACCAAATCCAATTTCATGCCTCAAGACAAGAAAACCAACAAGTCTCAAAAATATCATTCTTCCCAATTCAAGAATTTCCACTACACATTCACCAAGGGGAGTCCCAAAACTCAACGGAACCTTCGAAACCACAAAACAACCACAATTTTATGCCTCAAGGCAAAGAAGCCAACAAATCTCACTATCTAACATCGTACCACAAGTCATAATTTTCACTAAATATCCACAAGGAAGGGTTTCAAACCCACGAAACAATAGGAGCGACACAATCATTCTTAAGAAAGATAGGGACTCAAGAGTACAACCGCAAACTCTATACTAGCTTCGAGGGAGGAACAACACTCATCTCCCAAACCAACCGAAGAACTCAACACCACAAGAAGGAGTCGGAACAACACACGACTCTGCGGAAGAGGACTCAAGACAGATGGTGCCCCAAGGCACACGAGACAATCATATCATCCGTAATGACTCTAAGGAACCCATGAAGACTAGATGTCTTCCCACGGTCCGAAGGTATTCATACCGAAAGCTCTGATACCAACTATAACAACCCCAAAATTTTGAGAAACATTTTTTTTAAATACATTTAAATAAATAATGGGGAATTAATGGTAGTAATCAAATACAGTGCGGTAGAACTTCTCATTACATTCCTTTGATACAATGTACAACTGAAAGAGTACAAGAAAGAAAGTACACTAAACAACTAGCCACAAACTGTAACGAGAAAGTACCACTACAACAGTACAACAACCTGAAAACTGAAAAGAGAGAACAACGGTCCAAGGAGAGCCAAGTCTGCAACTCTAATGGAACCAACACCTAAGACGAGCTCCAAGCCAACCTGTAAGAGGAATCCTGTAGTACAATCCTCGAAAGAGAAAGAAAGGTAGGTCTGAGCAAACACAGCTCAGTGACGGTAACAACTAAAGTCTAACAAGAGTGCACAAGAAAGTACAAGGCTAAATAGAGTAAACCAAGGGTGAAGCAACTGAAAGTAAAGTAGGGCAGAAAGTGAAGTGAAATGCACACCCACACACACCCAACCACAATGAAGGACCAAGACCAACTAGAGTAGAACCACCAAGTGTAACCCACCCAAGTCAACACACGCTACTCAAGTCACATATCTCATAACCTCTCACACAAGTACCACTAGAGAGCCTACCGAACCAGGACCACGCTCTCAGCCACTACCAAAGGATACTACTCCACAGTAAATACAGGACCCCAACAAGACTACTCATGTTCTTTCCTTGATAAAACACCATGTATTGTAAAGGTAATTGTTGTTTAGATTGGAGATATTGAATGATCAATTTACTTTCCTTTCATACAGGTATTCCATTCCGCATTGGCTCATGAGGGCCTAGCACGCTCATATCAATTCCAACATTTCCTTCCGGAAGACCCCTAAGGGAGCGGGTCACCAATCTCCTCAAAAGGACGGCAAACAAATCACAAGTGTTGAGATTTTTCCATGATCCCGCCTGCCTACGTATCATGTCAATTCCGAGACTTCTGAGAACTCGTATCTCCGCGACTTAAAGGAACGCGTATCTCCCACTCAACCAAAAATCCACAGTTGCTTGGGCATTAACTCCCTCCAAGACAACTTCCAACAAGACCACGGTTGCTTGGGCATTTCTCCTCCAAGACAACACACAAAAAGACCACATACCATGTTCATTTAACGTTGGTTGTTGTAGTTGAATTAGGGTGAAGGATTAAAGATTTCAAGAAGGTGATCCTCGTAGGATTCATCCTTCGTATTTGTCGTTCATTGGGTAACTTGCATTCATTGAGTGTGTTTATCATTTTCCATTGATGTTTCCACTACCCACCACCTTCCACATTTCCACACAAGGGCGGACAAGACACGCCCACGCTATCCTAACACAAGGATATTCAAACAATGGCGACAAATCCCATTTTCCCGACCGTGGAAGTCAAACATCAACCACACACACACACTCAACCAAGAAGGTCATTTATTCACACATGACTCACCAAAAGAACCCCAACGATAACCATGCCATTCAACAACCAACAAACCATAATTTCACTCTACCAAGATTTCCCAAATTACGTTCACCTAAGTCAATTTCTCACCCAAGGGTAATTATCACCACGAGACCTCTTCATACCATACACAAGACCAACATAAGTCTCACACGCTCTCGTAGGAACCCAACAATGCTCATCACAACTCAATTCCATCAAAAACCACTTACAAATTCTCTAAGGCATTTCATCGAACACTTATCACGCACAAGAGATTTTAGAGTCAACAACCAACAAATGCTCCTACGAACCTCCGAATCATCTCAAACCAATGAATTTCCCACGATTCCCCAAACTAATACCCCACGAGTGATTTACAAATTGACTACGTAATACAAGTTCAAGGGGGAAATCGAACAACAATTGCTCGAATGATTTAGCGACGACGAGTGAATCTAGAACAAACACAATCTACGCACACAAGGTAAAATTTAAGAGTTACCCACATTGATCGTCACCAGAATCACCTCGCCGGAGAGTCGCCGGAAAAGTCGTCGCCGGGAACTCGCGAACCTATACACATAACGACGATCACAACGATGAGCATAATGACATTTACTAAAGACGCGAATCAAGAAACCCATTTCTAGAAATCGACTTACCAATGAACGACGGTGAATGAGTTCGATATGCACGTTGCCGGAGAGCCCTCGACGCGTAGAGCAACCTTCCTCCTTCGCAAAACCCGATCCGAGATCGTTTTGCCTTCCGATTTGAAGGGAGAATGAGAGGGAGAGAAGAGGGAGGTAGAGAGAGATGGGATTCTGCAGCAAAATAGGGTTTGGAATGCCCCAAACTCGAGCCCAAACATTTATATAGGACCCCACATGAAAAGACAACTTTGCCCTTAATGATTTTCGGAAAAAACAGCAGATGTACCGGTGCAAGTCAGGTCTGCACCGGTGCAAACCCCTTTTGCACACCTACTGCATCACAACAGAACCCCTGTGCACCAGTGCAGCTCCCACCTGCACCGATGCAAACCACCCCTGCACCGGTGCAACCCCACCTGCACCGATGTAAACCAGAACAGAAGCTACGGAAATCACTCTACACCGGTGCATCCGAGACCTGCACCGGTGCAACTGCTTTAAAAGAAAAGCAGTGCACTCTGAACCATACCTGCACCGGTGCAACCCCAACCTCCACCGGTGCAACTGCACCAGAACTGAAATAAAATTGGAGATTTGGGTCCATGACCATTCCGGACAAGCCCGAACTCGATCCAACGGAGTCCGAAAGGTTCTAAGAAGACTTCTAGGCGAGACGTCAACAGTCGAAACGAAAACTAAAATTTGCATAGTGTTACAAAGCTAGTCCGTTACATTGCATTACTCCTTAGGTGTTAATCAACCCCTATCGTTATTACCATGCCTTGTCAAGGCCATTCAACCACATTCTTCCATTTAGTCCACATTTCCATTTCATTACACGTTGCACAAAGGGTCGATTCAAGATTGAGTACGAGTAGCCCTCGTAGGACACATCCTCCATATTTGATATTCATTTGGTACGTTGAACTACTCACTTAGTTCCTTCAATTACTAGCTCAACCTTGGCCAATCCAAGAGAGACAACCATCACGACAATTCAACCTCAATCAAATGTTTCAAGACCAACATTCTACCGCAACTTGGCTAAGGAAGACCACCGTTTACCAAAACATGAAGGGAGGGGACTTAGACACCCAAATCCCATTTTGACGCGCACTTAGTAATTTTATCGGACACTCGGCGTCCCATAAGTTCAAATGGACTTATAACGATTTTAAAGGATCAACGCACTAAATTATTCCACCTACATGTCCTACGACAATTCAAATATCACTTTAACCCCAAAACACGATTTAAGGTTCCCAAAGGCATTTCATCGAGTACTTGGCGGCCCTAAACTCTAATAGCAATCAATTATCCTAAAAATCACCAAAAATACAAGTCATCCCGCTAATATTATTCCCGGGTGATACTTAGACTCAATTGACCATAATACAATTCTAGGATCCCATCAATTTGACTTATAAGTCCCTTGGGCATTATATCAAACACCTAGTGGGCACAAGATCACCACTCAATTCCTTAAATTTCCTAGATTAACTCGAGCAAGTAAAATCCCTAACTTTATAAATGCGATATCGATACAACAAAACTACGGGGATGGCCCTAGAATACACACACATACATACTTAATAATAGAGAGAAGTTTATCCACAGAAGATTCGTTGGAACTCCAAGGTCGCCGAAAAACATCCAATACACCACCACGATTCAAGCCCGTCACCGCGTAGATAGGCTCGTGCTCTCCGGTGTTAATGAAGACGATTCTTCAAAATCCTAGCCGATTTGGTGGGAGAGAAGAGAGAAGGAAGAGAGTTTTAGAGAGGGGGAGAGAGATACGGGAGAGGGAGGTAGAGAGAGAGAGAGAGTTCTGTGTAAAAATAGGGTTTTACACACCCTAAGGATGTATATAACCCCCTCAAATTACCACAATGCCCCTCATTAAACTTCACAAAAATAGTCCGCGCAGCGCCGATTATCGATAACCCAACATGATGGTTATCAATAACCAAATCCTATAATTTTTGGCTTGAAACAACTTGGTTATAGATAACCCAACATGCTGGCTATCAATAACCGAGCTCTCGGATTTTTGGCCTGAAACAGTTTGGTTATCGATAATCCAACATGCTGGTTATCGATAACTGAGCTCTCAGATTTTTGTCTTAAAACAGCTTGGTTACCGATAACCCAACATGCTGGTTATCGATAACTGAGCTCTCAGATTTTTGGCTGAGATGATTGGGTTATCGATAACCCAAAATCCTTGGTTATCGATAACCAATTTCGTTGAATAGAGGAAAAATCACTATGAGATAAATCGGGCATAACTTTTCATATGAACTCCAATTGAGACGATTCAAGTTGCGTTGGTTTTCTAATGGAATTCTCTATAACTTTCATGAATGACGTGTTTCAATTTTCAGAATATATCGGGGTCGTAATGGGCTTCAAAAGTCCTCGGTATATTACCAGAACAACCCAAGGCAAAGCCAACTCACTACCGGGGACTCCCACTACCCCGAATCAAGCCAAGACCCCGAAGAATCAATTGAACCCATTAGGTCTAATTTAAAAATGAATTTGTTTCTGGAAAACATTTACGAAAAATATGAGTCCTAATAGTCTTACGGGGATCTTTAAAGCCCTGTTCACATTGCCCTTTCGATTCGCTGTTCACATTATAATCCTCTTGTATATATATGTGGCTCCTATTGAGAGGGGAAAAAGCACAGAACATCCAACACTTTTGAGCAATATACAATCCGTGTTATTTCGTTCTTGAGAAAGAAAGAGCTTAGCATAAGGAATTTCGCCAAGGATACCATTGGAGGTGTACCAAGGCAGTGGTCCAAGACCATCTTATCCTGGGAGACAGACGTCGATGATTCTGAACACCCATTGGAGGCGGCGAATCTGTTTTAAGAAAAGAGCTCAGCTCGATTCTGTTTGCTTCAGCTTTATATTTTTTGTACTTTACATTTCAGCTCACCATTCAATTGTATTATTATTATTTATATGAATGCAATTGTTTCTTTGGAATATCGATCTCATATTTTCGTTACAGGTTCAACTCCACCTTCCTGGCTTGAAGGTGGTACTTTTGTTGCCTCTAATGATCGGTCGTGCTCCTAGACTTGCTAGGGGTTTTCTTTAGAGAATAACAATGGCGGAGGGTCGTAAAACCTAAGTGAGTTCCTAGGATGGCGATAAGCACCTCAATGCCACAAACATTGCAATAGAAATTGCAGATGTCTTGGAAAAGGACAATTCCCTAATATGCAAAAGAACTACGCACTAGGTTTCTAAGAGGGAATTTAACCCCTTCTACGATCACCATCAAAAGAAAAAATGTAAACCTAGTGTCTAAGCCGTTTCAAGGAGATGGAGCCCACTAACTCTGGAATTCAAAAATCTCCCTAAATCTATCAACATTATTGTTCGCCAACATACTCCTAAAAGAGGATACCATTGAACTCATAATGATAAGAAATTTACAATTGAAGAAGTCAGTCATCATAATGAAAGAAAGCATGGAACAATTGCCATGTCCCAGTTTTTCAAATCATTTTTTGTGTCAATAGATAAAATACTTTCGATTCCAAAGATAGATAGATCAATAATGAAATGAGACATACATGTTTAATCTATCTCTTTCAGATGCTTTCCAAAGTCTACTTGTTATAAAATCCAAGATAATGGAGCTTTCAAACAATTACAAATCACAAATCCTTACAACTTTTGCATTTTTAAGAAAGGAACATGGTACAACTTTTGCAATTTGATGAAGAGAGAATAATACAATATTTTCTAAATTCAAAACTTGAGTACTATAATGAGGATGAAATGTCAAGCCTTCCAAAGAATGATCACATCACATCATGCTACTTTGAGCCTACAACACAACACTAGAAAGATTTGTCTAAGTCATAGGGACTCAGTAAATAAACATTTATCCAATGGTATATGCACTTATGGTGATATGTACAAGTGTCATGTAGAACCTAAGAATCAAACTCAAGCATGACAATCTCACATACATACATCACTACTCTATTCACAACTCCACGCATTCATCATACCACCCCACGAATTGAAGGAATCGACCACAAACTAGACCAACTATAACTAGTTATACTCTAAGATGCACCCATCGAGTCTTAGATATCAATCCCTTATCATATATCTATAATAGTATTTATTTCAAATTCTTTTAATAAAAGCATTTTGAAAAAAATGAATCACGAATTGATTCTAGCCACCTCAACGAATTCAAGGACCTAACTTCCTCATCAAATGAACCACGAATTGATTTTTGATTGCCTTAACGAATTCAGGGACCAATCCCTAAAAAGATTTTAAAAATCACAAGTTGATTTACCGAGTTGCCTTAATGAATTCAATGACCAGCTCCCACAAGATTAATGAATCACGAATTGACTCTTGCTCGCCTCAACGAATTCAAGGACCGGCCAGACCGTCTCAACGAGTTCAAGGACTGACCACTCACGAAGTGAATCACGAATTGATTCTGGCCACTTTAAAGAATTCAAGGACCGATCCCGTATGCAAGTGACCATGAATTGGCTCGAGGACCACACCACTCTTGGTCTCCTCAATGAATTCAAGGACCGACCAGACCGGCTTAACGAGTTCAAGGACCGAACCACTCACGAAGTGAATCACGAATTGATTATGGCTGTCTCAATGAATTCAAGGACCAATCTCACATGCAAGCGACCACGATTTGGCTCGAGGATCACGAATTGATCCAACATCTCACCTTAACAAATTTAAGAGTTTTATCTTCATTTATATAATAGATTGACGAATTCAACCTAAGGGAATGAATTTTCCAAACAAGTGATGAATTCACTATCCCGAGATAAATTCCCAACCAAGTGACGAATTCACTGTCATGGGCAAATCCCCAATTTGGTTTGGCAAGCTCACCCACAACATCCATATTCTAATTAATTAATCCATTTACCAATCATTGAGGACAAATTCCTCAATTAACCAAATTTTACTAGGAATGAACTTTTTTATACATACCCAACACAACCAAGTTCATCAACTAACTTCTAAACCTCTCAATTTCACAAGTCTCCAACCAATTTCATTATATCATTAGCCCTGGACCAAAAGCCCCAAATCAATTTTTCTAAGACAAAACCCTAGACCTAGAAAAATTAGGAATTTTGCTCTAAACTTCAAATCCAACCTCAATCAAATAAATTATGCCAAGGATAAACCCAACATGTTAGGATGCAATCAATTTCAAAATTTATTTAGAAACCCACTTTAAAATCCCAAATCTTGATTTACACAAATCTACATTTGATTTTATCTAGAAAATAGATTTAGATTGTCTAACACAAGAACATATACAAAAGGTAGGTGTATATTTATCTTTTAAATAGAGAAAAGCAAAAACCCTAGATGAGTGTCTCTTCACAACGTGAGTTAAAATGGTGATGGTGGTGTAACCCTTGCAACAATCTTTGATATTGATGAATGTCAAAATCCCCAGAATGCGACGGTTTGGATACAAATCTAGAGTGAAGTAGAAAATATATATATATAGATGGTGTCTACTATTATGGGAGACAGAGAGAGATAATGAAATGTGTTAGATTTTGCCCAAAACCAATACATGTATATCTCACATACACACACACACATATATATATATATAGTAAGCTTCCTGTGCGAATATTTACCGTGCGAATATTTTATGAACATCTATTTCTAAATCGAATTAGAATGATCCGAACCGTTCAATGTCTTTAAAACGTGTTGATTAGGGTACCCATGAGAAACAGTCAAAAAAAAAGTTCGGGAAGGCCCTCATCCGAGCAGTTTTTTCATAAAACTGTAATGAACAGTCCGTATGAAATTGGCTCGGATGAAGGCTTTCCCGGTAAAAATTTTTGACCATTTTTTGCAGGAACCCTAAAAAACACCTTCTAAACACAATGGAACAATCGGTTTGTGAAAATTTGATCGGGAAGTTAACCAAAAAGTCATGTTCATAAAATGTTCGCACGGTAAATGTTCGCACAGGAAGCTTACTCTATATATATATACCAAACTATCATTAATGAAGCCCAATCCAGGCTACATATCGATATCTAGCACCTCCACATATCGATATGTCAAATCACTGGGAAAGAAAAGAGAAAGAAAAAGGAGACATTTCGATATACCTCAATCCCCTCATACTGAAATGTCATCCGCATGACATATCGATATACATCACCAGCCAAACCATCCGCATACACACATATCGATATGTAAAACACACATATCGATATGTCTTCCACAATATCCATTTTGGTATACCACTCGGCATGCCTTACAATTAAGGATTCCCAGAGACTAATACTATAACCACATATCAATATCCATTCCTTTCAACAGTATTTCAATATGGGAATAGGAATGCAAGAGAGGGCTTAACACATTTCGATATATAACACCACGTATCGATATCCATTCTGTTCCATAAGTTCCATACATCAAAGATAATGAAATTCATTCCAGGTTAATAAGTTGCAAACATCAAAGATAATGAAATTCATTCCAGGTTAATAAGTTGCATACATCAAAGACAATGAAATTCATTCCAGGTTAGTGGGAACCCCATTCCCTCTGGTAACTTAAATCTTTGAAATGAGATGTCTTCTCGATCTCTCACTCATGCCATCCAGTCGGAGCCTTAGTGTACTCTTTCTTTCATGTTTCACATCTCACCTGGGAGATGTATAAGATGAAAATCGATACCATATGCAACAACAGGTATGAGGTTCTTAATTGGTCATAAAGTCTGAACATATCTGTTGTTAATCAGAAATCAGCAGAAGTGTTGAAAATTTGATCGGGAAGTTAACCAAAAAGTCATGTTCATAAAATGTTCGCACGGTAAATGTTCGCACAGGAAACTTACTCTATATATATATACCAAACTATCATTAATGAAGCCCAATCCAGGCTACATATCGATATATAGCACCTCCACATATCGATATGTCAAATCACTGGGAAAGAAAAGAGAAAGGAAGAGGAGACATTTCGATATACCTCAAGCCCCTCATACTGAAATGTCATCCGCATGACATATCAATATACATCACCAGTCAAACCATCCGCATACACACATATTGATATGTAAAACACACATATCGATATGTCTTCCACAATATCCATTTCTGTATACCACTGGGCATACCTTACAACCAAGGATTCCCAGAGACTATAACCACGTATCGATATCCATTCCTTTCAACACCACATATCGATATCCATTCCTTTCAACAGTATTTTAATATGGGAATAGGAATGCAAGAGAGGGCTTAACACATTTCGATATAAAACACCACATATCGAAATCCATTCCAGGTTAATAAGTTGCAAACATCAAAGATAATGAAATTCATTCCAGGTTAATAAGTTGCAAACATCAAAGATAAGGAAATTCATTCCAGGTTAATAAGTTGCAAACATCAAAGACAATGAAATTCATTCCAGGTTAGTGGGAACCCCATTCCCTCTGGTAACTTAAATCTTTGAAATGAGATGTCTTCTCGATCTCTCACTCATGCCATCCAGTCGGAGCCTTAGTGTACTCTTTCTTTCATGTTTCACATCTCACCTGGGAGATGTATAAGATAAAAATCTATACCAGATGCAACAACAGGTATGAGGTTCTTAATTGGTCATAAAGTCTGAACATCTGTTAATCAGAAATCAGCAGATATAATCCCAATAAAAAATTAAAAATTAACCTATTGATATCAGGAGGTAAGAGCTATCACTGAATTCAAAGCACTAAAACCAACAGTATAAGAGCTTCTTAATTCCTCAATTTGTTGGGATTGTCCTGGCATATGAATAAAAAGGTTGATAAGTTGGGATGGAAGAGCCATCTACCTCATGTATTCCATCTGATAAGAAAGTTACGTTAAGGAGAGAGGAAGACCAAAACTGACTTTAAAAAGGATAGTTAGAAATGATTTAGATTTTGTGAATATTACAAAACATGATGTTCTTGATAGAACTCTATGGAAAAAACGGATTCGTGTAGTTGACCAAATTGATTGCGATTTACAACTCTATTTGGTTTGGTTCAAAGACATTTTTCATCCGTATCAATTTGGTTATTATGGAACATCATTATTATGTGTTCTTCTTCAGGGGAAATTATTTCAAAGCAAGGAAGAAGTGAAAACTGCCTTCACATAGCCACATAGATGCTGACATGGCGGTGAATGTGAAGGTCATGTTGGAAAATTTTGTTATTTTTCCTGGATTTTGGAAATCATTTCCCGAGGGAACCGAGTACCGATTAAGGTGTTTTTGGAAGCGGTGGATACTCCTAGGATAAGAGTTCGATTAGAAAAAATAATCGACAAAATTCATCGAAATATGGATGAGATATTGTTGTGCAAAGTCGGTTCAGGACAATTGAGGAGAGTACCCTCTAGTTTGTGTCCCACATTGGAAAATGGGGAGTTAGATGATGGGTCTATTTATTATGGTGTGTGACTTAGTGTCACAACCAAGTAAGAGAAAAGTAAGCTGATGTGCATATCGCTTATTTTCCCACACGCGCGCGCACACACACACGCGCGCCCATCTGGCCCAACCTTAATGCTATCAACTTCTGATGAATGCAAACTCTAGCGGCGATTGCAAAAACCTATTGTCGATTCACATCCGCTGGAGATGTATCCATTTGTTTTCAAAACGTTTCGGTGTAATCTAAATGCTTGCAATGAATTGCAAGAATTCGATACACATTTCGTTGCCAATAAATTGATGCTACAGACCTTCAATCGAAGAAACAAATTCAGCAATCCTCTCACCTTCGAGTTCAGTTCTCCAGTATTACTGTTTCGAATGTACTCATCTACAAGATATACAACGGTATATCTCATTTCTTCTCCTTTGTTTACAATCCTATACACTCGTTTCAAACAGAGAGTAATTCAATCGACTACATAGTTCGATAGGCGATTTTGTGTTGCTGCATCACAAAATCGAACGCCGATTGTATCATGGGAATCGGACGCCCACAAATTCTCGCACACTCAGTGGAGGTGGCGAATTCGATTTAAGACTACTGTATCTAACACAGCCCTTCGGTGACATTTCTTTGTTTGCATTTTGCTAGTCCACATTTCTGCAGATTTTTAAGTTTTATTTCTGCAGATTTCGGAAATTTTTCAACAGGTCAATCCCTTCTGAGGTACAAATACAAGACGACACCTATGGGTAGTTACAAAGATATCTTGTATTTACACAGCCACTCCGATCACATTGAAGGTTGGACCTTTAGGTAGAGTTTGGTTGTTATAATGAAATTCAATTATCCATCAATCAATCAATCCACAAGATCATTAAGAGGAACTGGTAGTTAATCATTTTGCAGCAGTATGTAAATAAGTAAGATGTAAGCAACACAAGATCATAAGTAATTTTCAGTTTTGAGTACGATGCAGGAAGAAATAAATCGTGTGCCAACTCAGGTATATATAGGGGGGAAAAGAAAGGTTGTAACACTATTTACCTGTAAACAAAGAACAAAACTTCGTGAACTAAAAAGTGATAAATCTCATCCACGCACATTTTCTATACCACAATAAAGAAGAAAACAGACCCTTAATACTCTCATTCTAGTTCAAATTCAGGAAGTTGGTGCATCCGCATACTCTCAGATTCAAGTTCTGCCAGCAATGGGCCGCTTGCATCACCACACCTCAAGTTCCAGTTTCCACGTAACAACCCAAACAACACAAAACTAGTAACCAATACCAAAATTGCATGCCCAATAAACAAGAGATTCACCACAGCAATACCCCGTACCCTATCCTCTTCAAGGTCACACGTAACATCCGCCTTTCCCTGAGCTGGGGATATGGAAATTTTGTCACATCCCTTCACTGCAAATGTATCACTATATAAAGATAATCCAATTTGCAATGCCCAAGTGCCCTTAAACACAAGCCCTGAATTCAACAAGAAATCGGCGAAAAATGCAGCCGGTCTAATCGAAAGATAGAAGCAACAACCAGCACAGACAAGGGTCAACTCACCCAACAATTCATACACACTACCACCTAGACCCGTGATTCCTTCACCCATTAACATGTTCTCTATGATAAACACAATACCCGCACAAGTAAATAAGAAATTCTCAGGAATGACAAGAGGGTCGAAATTTTCACGGAAAATAATCAAAATGGTAAGTACCCAAAAGAGAGAAACTACAGCTGATTGGTGCAAGAAGGCGAACCGGGGAGTGGGATGGCCGGAGAATGCAAGGAAGAAGAAAAGGTCAGAGAATGACGCAATGGGTAAGGCAAAAAGGAGGGTATAAAAGTCAATGTTTTTCCATCTGGGTTCGGAGAAATACCATGGTTTTGATCGGTAGAGAGATGGATCCTTGAGGTAGAGAGAGAAAGAGCAGAGGAGGCGGCGAATGCCCAAAGGGAAGAGGAAGAGGAATGTGGAGAAGAGTGTTGCTAACGAGGCCATTTTCTGTGTTTGCGCTTTGTGATTTTCTCTGGTTTCGTGATTACTATGATAAGAATAGAAAGAATTAGAGAACGAGGATGTTATAAGGAAGTTATAGATGATCAAAATCTACGTAAGGAGGGCTACCTCTGATCAGAAAAGAGAAATCTTGCAAACGCTTTACGCGTCCGATTTAATTTTTCTGAGAAGAGATGGGTTGGGTTTTGAAGAACAGCAGGTTGTCTTGGGTTGGGTGTATGTTGAAATCCAGAAACTATTGCTACATCCGGAATTTAAGAAGTCTATGGGGATATGAAAGACCAGCGGAATTGAGGGAAACCCGGCAACAGTATTGCGGAAGTAGAGTAAATTATGTCAATGGTCCCTAAAGTATTCCTTTTGTTTCACTTTGGACCCTTATGTATAATTTCCCACTTTGGTCCTTAAAGTAACCTATTGGTGTCCAATTGCTAACCCGGTTTATTAAAAGGGGTTCTTTTGGGCCGGTCCCACCCAATAAGTCCATTTTGATTCAGGTCTCAAATAAAATATGTCGTACTCGTTCCAGTCCCATTTTTGTATTCAGCTCAAACTCAGTTCATGCGATGGCAAATTTGGTGCATTTCTTCGAAAACCAGACCTCATCTCAGGCGTCTTCTCTCAGCTCAGGTGAGTAAACCTTCATCTCTTCATTTATTCAATAAGTTTTGATTCCACGTCCAAACCCTAGATCGTTTTTAGTTTATTTCTTCATTTTAACTGTAACCATATATCCTTCTTTGCTTTGTAATCCTAGATCATTGCTTTCATTCGTTTTTAGTTCATTTCTTTTCATTGCTCATCTCAGACTGTAACTCTAGATCCTTGCTTTTTTTCGTTTTGTCCAAATTGAAGAGGTTACAACACAATTGACTGTAACTTGTCAAATAATTGTAACTTGTTCAATTGAGCAAGTTACAGTCCGCTGTAACTTGTTCAATTGGCCAAGTTACAACACACTGTAACTCGTTTAATTGAACACACTATAACTTGTTACAACACATTGTAACTTGGTTAATTGAGCAAGTTACAGCCAATTGATGGTCTGTAACTTGTGTTTAAACACAAGTTACAGCCAATTGATGGACTGTAACTTGGTTTACACATAAGTTACAGCACAATTGAAGAGGTTACAGTGCATGTAACATATCCAATTTGGACTGTAAC
>NMUG010002733.1:0-15592 GCA_002855965.1 Monotropa hypopitys
GTTTTTATAACTCGAAATTAATGAAATGGTTTGGAAATTCATGGTGTCTACTCCTTCGAGTTGGTCTTGTTATTATTCTTTTGGAATTTTAAGCAATTCCTGTCTCTCTCGTAGTGACTTATGAGCCTGTCTTGGCAACTGTTAGAGGATTTTGTTGATATTGAACTCGTTGGTTCCGGTTGTATCCTCTTGTTAGTAGTGGTGTCCCCTACTCTAGCTTAGTGAACTGTTTCAAGTCCCTTCTTCTTAGTGCGTAAATGAGTTCTTCGTTGACCCTGGTGGTGATTTGGCGCATTATTCCTCGGTTTCGGTCGTTGGTGACTACAGTTGTGGCTTGTCGAGCCTATTCCTTCGTAAGAAGCGGAGTCGTGTGTCGTCATCGTGGCTTTTGAGCCTAATTCTGGTAGTGGATGGTGGAACCTTGCGGTAGTCAGTTTATTGATTCTTGTTTGCCCTTCTAGTAAGGATGATGAATCTATTTACGATCGGTTAACCGTTTCTTAATTTCTCTCTCTTGTGATCCCAGATGAACTCTTTATGCGATATTCCTTGTGGAAACGGGCCGTTCCTCTTGACGTTGGTATTTGGAACTTGTCGTTTGCATCGTTTGTGTATACCCCTTCCTCAGTGGTTAAGTTTTGGCTCCTTTCTCGTTGCGCGGTAAACTTCTCGCTTATTAGCCTGGTGGTGGATAGTGGTTCTCTTTTGAGATTAATTGGATCTCCTTAGCGCGTACAGTTCCTAGTTTGAGTGGTAGAACCTTAGAATGATCTCGTTTGTGGGATGGTGATTGGCGATCGCTTCTTGAAGTGTTAGTACTTGGGTATAGTGTAGTTGTGATCTCTTTGGAAAGTGAGAATACCTCGGTGTGGTAGAATCTTTTCATTTGAGAATTGCATGTGACTCACTTGGGACGTGAAGTATTTTGGGTTAGTAGGTTCTCCTTGCGGACTAGTACCAAATAATTAGTGATGATAGTACCTTACGCTTATTTGATGTGAGAGTTGATCTTGATTTGTGGTTTGAGGTCTCATAGGAATTTGCGTTGTACTTAGTGCCTTGCGGTCGCAGTTGCAGTTTGACTAGTTGAGTTGTAGAACGACTTGAGAAATAACCCTGTGTTGAAATTGTCTCGGTTGGTTAATTGGGCTTGATGTGTGAATTGAGTGTTAAACCTTCTTTTGAGGTGCCTTGGTGTTTGCCGATGAGTTGTCGTTGTTGTAGTTGTGTTGTGAGCGGAGAAAGTGGTTTGAGGATTTTAGTTCTCTTTTGATGTTTTGGAGTGATAGCCCGTGTATGACTACCTCTTGGTTTCCATGAACGTGGCATTTGGGTTTCTTACTTAGTTAGATGATAATTTGGAGAGTAAAGAATTTTGGACTAAGAGATAGAAATGTAGTGACTTTGGTTGGTGACTTAGAGCTTGGGACACGGATTTGACTTGGAGTCATTGTTTTGGAAGAGACGAATAAGTTAGTTGATGGATTGAGATACCACATGTTTGCTTGGGATTTGAGATCGAGAGTAGAGCTTGCTTCTCATTTGGTCATAAGGTTGTAAGAGGCAAATTATGCTTGGGTGTTCCTTTTGACTTCGTCTTGGCGGTGATGTGTTGTTCGTCTCGTTCGTAGCGATTTATCTACTTCGTAGAACTTGTTGTCAGAAATCATATCCCTGCTCCGTGCACTCTTGTCTTGTGGGTTGCCTTCTTACGTTTGTTTTTGTTCGCCGTGTTTTCGTGCGAATCCAGAGTATTGTCATATCCGTTGGCGCCGTGTCCTTTTGCGTTTGGACACTTCTATTCTGTGATGTTGTCTCTCCTTGGAGCTTGTTGAGAGTGTGTTGTGGGATTGGTTTGTGTTTGGTGTGATCAGTGAGATGGGTTCATTTTTGCGTTGTAAAGTTGTGTTGCGAGTGTTGGGATAGAATGCGTGTGTTCCTTTGAAGTCGACTATACCGACTTGTTTGTGGTGATGTTTGGCGTGACCGGTGTGCGTAGTCCGTGTCATGTGGTGTAGGAATGAACATGAGGGATTGTTTTGAGAAGGTGACTGGCCAGCACATCTCAAATCAAACTTCATAGTCATTCCGGTACCGCTTTAGGTGTGTGCGGGTTGGTTTGTGAGATTTTGACTATTCGGTTCTTCTTTTGGTGGCGTTGTGTTTGTTTGGTGTGAGTCGGGTGGCACAGTTGTTGTGTGACCATCCCTTGCGGGTTGTATTGTTTTCAAATCCTACGTCATATCGGTTGGATTGTTCCTACCTTGTTCGAAAATCTATTTCAGGGTCGTTTTGCGCGTTCGTGGTGTTAAAGTCGTTGTTGACTTCTTTGCGATAGTCGAAAACCATTCTTTTATTTTTCTAAAATTTTAGAAAGATATTTGGAAAATTCGAAGTACCCATGTCGTGTCCGTATCGTGTCCGTACCGTATCTGCGTATCGGTACCGTATCGGTGTATCCTTGGTGTATCGGAGTACCCTAGGCGTGCCTTAGTGTATCGGCGTGTCCTAGGAGTATCCTTAATGTGTCGGCGTATCCTTACTGTATCGGTGTCTCTTCGGCGTATCCTTACCGTATCGGTGTCTCTTCGGCGTGTCCTTACCGTGTCAGCGTATCCTAGGCGTATCCTGGGTGTGTTGACGTGTCCTCGGCGTATCCTTGGCGTGTCGGTGTGTCCTCGGTGTGTCCGTGGTGTGTCGGCGTATCCGTACCGTACCCTTCGCGTGTCGGCGTATCCGCACCATGTCCCCTCGTATCCGTTGTGTTTCAGTACTTGGATTCCTTCCCGGCATGTTCACATTGTGTCGTGGCATGTTTTAGAATTTTCTGAGATTTATTCTGAAATTGTTCGAGGCGATATTCTTGCGGTTTGACCTCCGTATCGTGTCCTTGTTAAAAATGCACGTTTATTGCTCGTTTGATCGGTTTGGAACCTTATGGATGCGCGAAAACCATTTCGTTGGAAACTGTTGACTCTCTCGAGGACGATGTTGTTTGTGTAATAATGGTTCTTCGTCGGCATGTTGTTGTGCGATGTACTCCTTACCTAGCGGTGTGTTGCGCGTTTAAGGAAGTTTGCGGTTGTTGTGGGGTGTTGTCTTGGATGAAATCGTTATCGATTGCGGATCTCTTTTGACGTTGTTTGTTCATTGGTGGAGTTGTTTCGGTTTGTAACCTCCTTATCGGTGTCGGTTCTCGTCGCGAACTTATCCAAGCGTTTGGTGCTTTTGGGCGTTGTTCCCTTCGTGGCGTGTTTCGGTTCTTCCATCTTGGAAATTTCGAGGACGAAATTTTTGTAAGGAGGGTAGTTCGTCACACTCCGGAAAAATTAAATATTTCCCATTCATTTCAAAAAAAATAATAACGATTAAATCTATTTTTTTGGGATTTAATCTTGTGTCGTTCGGTTCCCTGCGGCTCGTATTTTAATTTATCGATCCTGTCTGAGTGAGACAAGTCTTGGGTTGTGAGATTTTGTGTTTTGAGCGCAGGCAAGTGTTTGTGGTGGAATTCGGGTTACGTGTTGGCCCTTGGGATTTGTCCGAAAGTTTATGGGGTATTTAGTTTTCATTGAAACTAATTAATGTAATTAATTTATAAAACAAAATCAAAAAAAAAATATAAGAGAGAAAGAGATACAAGGGTGTTTTCCCCCATTCTCTCCCGTGTCTTCTTCCTCATCCCCGAACCCTACGAATCCCACTCCCCTAACCCGAACCCCATGGCCGCCATCTCCTCCTCCCTCTCCCCACCTCTCTCGGCCCCTCTCTCCCTCACCCGAATCCCTCTCACTCTCCCTCTCTCCCTCCTCCGCACGCGGTGGCACCCCCCTTCCCTTCTGTGCGCCGTCAGCCCACCTTCGGCCCTCTCCTCTCTCTCTCTCTGCTCCAGCCTCTCTCTCTCTCTCTCTCCCTCACCGAGCCCTCTCTCTCTCTTTCTCTCCCTCTCGGTTCTGCCCTCTCTCCCTCCCTCTTCACACACACTCGCGCGCAGCGGTGTGTGCGGTGGTGGTGGTGACAGTGGTGGTTCGCAGGCTAAGGTGTCGGAGTGGCGATGTCGTGTGGTAGTTTGATGGCGACGATAAGGTATAGTGAGCGGTGGGTGTGCGGCGACGAGTGCTACGGAGGATGGAAGAGTATTCTGTTTCAGTGGCTGATGGGCGTCGGGGTACAGCTAGGTACAGTTAAGGGTGAACGGGTAGTGTTCGCGCGACGATTGAAGTTCTGCGTCATTGGGTAAGCCTATCGACCTATTTGTTCCATTACTGTATGACATCGTTTGTTGTCGGTTGTCGATAGTGACTGTCTGATGGGTATCTAGGTGCGGAGTGGATCGCATAGATACAGCTAAGGACGGACAGGCATTTTCGCGTGACGATTGAGCAGCGCATCAGTGGGTAAGACCTCGTTCTTCTCGTTTCAGTGTTTTAAGTCGTTTGTCGTCAAATATTGACTGTTTGTCAGATTTTAGGTGCCGGTCTTAGCGAGTGACAGAAATCAGTGGCACGCAACGTTTAAGGTCTTGGCCACCGCTTGTGGTCGCGTCGGCAGGTATATATTCCTTCCCGTTTAATTGTCGTAAATTCTAGATTGGTAAAATAAGTAGGAGGTGTGATATTGTTGAATTCCTGCTTGTTGTTGTTGTTGGCGTCTTAGTGCGGTTGTCCTATTTTGAGCAGGTTCATGCCCAAATTTCTAGTAAATCCGGTGTCGGCGATTGTTTTAGGAATTCCAATCGAGGTAGAGTTTCTATCCCTCTCGTTTGTAATATCGGTATTCTTTCTTCTGCCTCGCGTTATAATTTAATTTGTCGGTTTTCAAGTATTCACAAAATGTCGTTCAAATGTTGTCGTTCGCGTCAGTTGGTCAATTTTGGGTATCGTCTAGGGTCTTTAATTAATCCCTAGGTTGTTGGTCGTTCGATTCCTAAATTGATTTGCAAAACCCCCAATTTTTATAGAAAATGTGTCGTCGTCATTTTATGAAATTAAATTGGGGAGTTTGACTTTTTTGGACACTCTAGGGTGGTTTGTGGGTAAAAACGTAGTCTTGACACGTTTTTATTATGAATCGAACGAAATAATTATTTTGCGAACAAATGGAACGTTTTGTGGATAAACGGAAATGTTTTGGAAACAAAGGAAAGAAAAGTCACATAGTGGGATGACATGTCGACTAGGAAGAGGTTTGCCCTAGGTCGTGACGGAATGAAAGAAAATGTGACACTATCTACTCTATACGAGGACGTTGAGTTGGCTATATTTATACGGGTAGTGTGGATACCTTGGGTGGCTACTGCGAGCAATCACGACATTGCGCAATGGGGGTTTGACTGGGCCCTCCCGGTGTGCCGGGGAATCACTAGGAACTTTACGGTTAATGGATGATCCCCATTATCTCGGAAGTAGCCGAAACTCAATACTATTTGGTGATTGCCCTTATTTCTATAAGGTGCGAAATGGAAATTGGAACACTTGGAATACATTTTTAACAACGGAAAATGAGTCTCTTACTTGTGTAGTTTCGACACTTGACACTGTTTCCTTTGGTCTTGTCTAGACAATCTTTTAGTAGATGTTGGATAGTCTTACTTTTCTTTCTCGAGTCTTGGTCAGACACTAGTTTTACTGCTTTTACCTTACGATGAGTCAACAGTAAAATATTCGAAAGAAAGTAACTGTTTTATATAATGAGATCCATTGCATTAGTCACATTACATTCCTTGCATGATCACACACCTTCACCCCAATATTATAGACGGTAGGAGATGAATTATCTATACCAGGCGGTCGTGCCTGACCCTCTACTTTTGTAGGAGTTGTCCCTTTTACTTGGAGCCGCTGGATCCTTCACAGGACGTAAGGCTGGACCGGACTGTAGTGATAGGTTGCTTCTCTTTTATTGTATAGCACTTCTTTACTTTTCTGTTGGCCACCTTGTACAGGATTAATTTATAAAATCCTATTTTGGCCTTTTCTTTTAGTTTGGGCACCGTTGTACAGGGTTATGTTATAAAACCCTTTTTGCCCCTTTTTATTGGTATTAGAGTAGCGCAGATGTTTATTGTAATAAATAGTGTAATGGGTGTGTGCGTGGTAGATAGTACTTTACCCTGTTTGGATACTCGTTACCTACTTCTAACACTTCTAAAAAAAATATATACTTCAAATTTTGGGAGTGTTACAATCACAAACCACCAAGCTTCCGCTGCAACCAAAACCACTTACCACCTTTCCTTACGAATGCATCAAACGGAGCTTAGACAATCTTCTCAACACGCAACAAGCTCAACAAACACGCCACCTAATGACTGGCGAAAAAAAAACCCGAAAACACGCACGATCATCAACACTAAACGCGAGAATTTCTAGGAAAAAGAGGAATGTCCACGCTTCCTACATGATTACACATCGTCTGAACAATGAAAACGTGAGTTTTCGACAAAAGAGAAAGTCAACAAGAGCCAAACCGCCCGAATAAATTCCCATAAAATCCCCAAACATTCACTAATGTGCTACAACATTTCACGAATGAGCCGAAGGAACGAGAACGCGCCAAAACATTAAGGATACGGAAGGACACGCCGCGGATACACCGACACGCAGGGAATACACCGTTGATACGCGGACACGCTAAGACACCCCAAGACATGTCGATACGCCGAGGATACGAATTTGGGTACAAGGATACGGTACCGACACGCTGGTACGGTACGGGTACGATGCCGACACACAGACATGATACGGATACTCCCATTTTCCCAAAACAACTTCTAGAATCTTACGAAAAGCAAAGAAACGAATTTCAACTATTACAAGAATATCCACAACGACTTAGTCACCAGAAACACGCAAAATAATCAAGAAGATTGATTTCCCGAACAAGATGGCAATAACCCAACCAACACAAGTAAGGACTCGAAGACAAGGTAAGTCACAAAGGATGGTCACACCACGACCGTGCCACCCGAATCACCCCAAACAACCACAACACTATCGAAGAATAGAACCCAAACACCAAAAACTCACACACTAACCCATACTCAACCTAGTGTGGTACCGGAATGACTAAGAAGTTTGTTTGAGATGTGCTGGCCACTCACCTTCTCAAAATAACCCTTCATGTTCATTCCTACACCACATGACACGGACAACACACACCGGTCATGTCAAGCCCCACCAAGAACTAAGTCAGTGCAGTCGACTTCAAAAAAAACACAAGTTCTATCCCAACACTCACAACCCAGCTGCACAACACAAACGTGACCTCACCTCACCAATCACACCAATCACAAACCAATCCCACAACACACTCTCAAATTAAGTCCAATCGATAACCACATTTCCGAACAGGAGTGTCCGAACACAAAGGACACGATGAGCAAGAAGCTATACCAAGTCGGGTTCACGAAGTGACAAAGCCGACAAGGAACATGCGCAAGATCAACGTGTCAACACAGGAGAGTGCGAGATACAGGATTGCAATTCCAAGAAACAAGAATCCGCCATGTGGGAGAACTTCCACACGAGAGACGGACAACGCACTACTAATTCACAAGTGCCAAGACTTAGAGTATTTTGGGAATCATCGAGAGGTATATAGCAAAAGATGGTCACAACATCGAGAGTCTCAGAACGAGGAATTAGAAGATTTTCCCACAACAAGTAGTTTCAAGAACACCAAACCCACCAAGGCATCTCCAAACAAGCGCGAGAGCACTAAGAAAAGAGTAGGAATGGTCAACACCAGTTCAATACTAAGCACGAGAATACATCGCAATCGAGTCCAGGAAAGTACGATATACTCATACGACATCGCCAATGAAGGACGGCTAGGCACCATCACTACTCCACTATCAACCACAAGCCAGAAAACTAGTCGCACCACAAAAAATCCCTTGCCAACGCAAGCCAAAACCAAGGAAGCAGCACAAACTCATCATCCTAAACTTAATTCTCAATCTTTAAAACCCAATCATAATCACTCCTCGAACCACTTACTACGAAGGCCTCAAGTACACCACTGCCCTATCTTTCCAAGCACATTCGTCTAAACATCCTTCCACAATCACAACAACCCAAACATGCACATCACCCTCAAACAACAACTCAAACTCAAAATCACATCCGATTTTCTAAACCATCAAACATCATCACAATGGAACCCAAGGAACACATCAATCAATTCCACAAGTCATCTAAGTCTCCAAATGACACCACAAACTCAATTACCAAGCTATACCACCATCTCACTTATCGGGTCAAAACCATCAACCGACACTTCCAAGAAAACCCAAAGACCACTTCGAAAAACTCACAAGACAATCCCAAGCACGCTACCACTCTAAGTCACAAGCGATACTATAACCTCACTCACTAACTTAGAATCTCCGACCCACATGGTCACAAAACCCAAAATCACTTCGAAGGAATTTGCAAGGTAACTCTACACACCCTATCGCTTTAAACCTTAAGAGAGAACCAAAATCTCAATTTTATAACTCACCAAAAGCACTATCGACCCGAGGCTACACCCCACATAACTAACGCCAAGACAAACCAAACACAAATCATCTTCCAAATCATCATCAATCACGATAACCAACTGTGGATCTACACAACTCAGTCTACCCCGAATGACCTCAAGTCACTATCTCCTTCTATTCCTTTCACGAGATTACCACTATCCGAACTCATACTTGCCATCTCAACCAACCAAGAGAAGTCACCGTTTCAAGGCACTCAACCTAACATTCATCCATTAACAACCTCAAACCCAACAAAGATTCGTACTAGGAGTAGGTGAAAAGACCCAAACACTAAGGATTTCCACCCATCGACAAAACACCAAGTCTACCTCCTACATGCAATAGGAATCCAGCAATCAAGCGAACAAGCAAGAGTACATCGTGGAAGATTTCAACCAATCAACTATGATCAATCACCGGAGATTCACTACACCAAACCATCGAGACTAAGACTTTACCTCAAATCGACATCGCAAGAATCTCAAGGAAGGATTCAATCTAGAGTACACACTTGACCTCCAATGGACTGGGGGTGCCCAACAATCAAGGAGTGAGTAAGAACGGAGAAACCGACATCAAGGATGGAATGGTGCTCAAAGGCACACCGGAACGATCATAGTCGCAAGTAATGACCCTGAGAACCCATGGAGACTAGGTGTCTCCCCACGGTCCAAAGGTGTTCGAACCGAAAGCTTTGATACCAACTGTAACACCCCTCGATTTTAATGAAAACATTTCAAGTCTATTTTTTTTAAAGACATATATAAAAAGGAGGGTGTTAATCATTGTTATCCATTACAATCAGTAGAACATTCATTACATCACAAATGATACAAAGAAAGTGAGAAAGTACATCTACTGAATTTATTACAACTTATCAACTGAAAGAGAGAGAGAAGGGGTACAACAGCTACCTACTACAACGGTAAAGAAAAGCACAACTACGACAGTGCTACAACGTGAGAACCGTACTGAAGCACCAAGTACAAGAGAGCCAAGGCTTCAACTCCAAAGACCAGCTGCTGGCACAAGCTCCAAGTCCCCCTGCAAGAGAAATCCTGCAGTACAATCCTGGAAAAAGGGAGAGAAGGGAGGGTCTGAGCATTCCACGGCTCAGCAGGAAAACTATTAACTCTACCAAGTGCACACACGAGAATGTGTTCCAAAGTGTCCTCACAAAAGTAGAGAGATAGGAGAACCCAAGGCACAGAAGTACACTCAACCACCAAAACGATAAGGCAGACTGACACTCTCTCTCGTGACAGGTAAGTGCAACCCAAAGGTAACCAACCCAAAGCACAACAAGTAAGACAACCTGCAAACCCCAAAGGCAACCCAAGCACAACCACTACCTCACTATCAGTACCACCCACCATTCCGTGATTGTTATAGATTCAGGTGTTGATCATCTTGGAGACATATTTGAGTTAAAGAGGTAGATTTTCCATATTTCATTTATTATCAACAATTGTCTCCACTTATCGAAACAAGGGAGCCCAAGCCATCCATTCCGACTTTTCCCACATCGTCGACTATGCGAGTCTCGTACTAGGAGGTCGCACTAGGTCCTACCTACCACATACAAGGGCTAGGTCACTGGACACCGCAATCGTCAAGACCAACAGCCTCCTTGAAGACACAAAGATGTGGCACAAGACTATCATCGAGCCCTTAACACGGCTATTCCCACTTGGCGGCTCAAGGGGTCACGACGGGCATCACACACGAAATATCAACCGAGAAGGGCAAACACAACCTTAACTCGGGGTCGTAACGCGGGTAGGGCAAACACATCCTAAACCCGGATGGGTACACATAAGTCCTACCACCACATGCAAGGGCTGGGTCTCGGGACATAACCGAACTTGTCCTTACCCATCCACAACACAAGGGCAAGGGTCACAGGACAACGTTCACAATCAATATCAATCTCAAGGGTTGGGGCATGCACTCCTCCCAATCCCTTGAATGGTACCCTCCCTACGACATTGAACCACCACCACTCTCCTCACATGATCATTAGTGTTCCATTAGATTGGATTTAGGTGAATGATTCAAGATTGCCAAGGAGTGGTCCTCGTAAGATCCATCTCCGTATTTGTCGTTCATTAAGTTCATTGCGTTCATTGTTAGGTTTCCGATAAATTCACAAGGTTCCACAACCAAGGGCAACCTACCAACAAGCCACGAGACTCGGCACAACACGTTCAAGGCGAAACCCAATGACGCCCAATATCCCAACATCCACGTTCACCCAACTTACAACAACCAAGACCAAAGGATGATTCAAAGATCAATATCAACTCGAAGAGAATTCTAGTAACCAACTAAGTAACCACAATGATTCTTCTACGACCCAATCAACTCACACTTCCTCAAAATCAATCCAAAGCTCATTCGAGCATTTCATCGAACACTTAGCGGCCATCGACTCCAAAGGCCTCTAAATGACACAACGATCACTACAAGATACCCAAGTGAATTACACTCGATCCTACAACAACAATCAAACCCAATTTTCGACACCTCAAGCACGATAAACCCAAGTACTACAGCATGTGAAACCAAATATGATACGCGACATAGATTGTGAAATTGATACAACTCAATTATGAATATAAATACTATAGACATCCACGCATATACACAAGATAGGAGCTAAGAGTTTACCCACTAGAGAGTCGCCGGAAAAGTTCGCCGGAGAAGTCACCGTAAAACTCCATTGTTGCCGGAGTACACCAAGCTCACCAACGGGAAGCTCTCGCAATACCTTACAACGTTAATAGAGACCAAAACCTTAGCCGAGAAACCAACACAAACCTAGGGTTTTAGAAGAGCGAGAACAACTTACCGAACTATGTATATCATCGCGGAGAGGAGAGCGTCGCCGTCGATGTTAAACCTTCACGTTTTCTCCAAAATCCTTTGGTTGGAGAGATATAGAGGAGAGAAGGTGGAGAGAATTGAGAGGGAGGTAGAGAGAGAGAGTTAGGATTTTCAAAATGAGGGGGAAGATGAAGCAAAACCGTGTATAGGGTGTATATATGACCCCTAGTGAAAGTACCAAGTTGCCCCTCACTAAAACCCAGAAAATAGCATTTCTGGTCTCCGCGACCGGTCGGGGAATAAGCTGTACCGGTCGCCACCTTTCTGACCTCCCGCGACCGGTCGGCGATTATGGTGTACCGGTCTACGCGACCAAAAAAGGTGCTGAAGGAAAATGTTGATTTTTCTGAGAGTATTTTGGCCATAACTTCTTCGTCCGACCTCCGATTGAGACGATTCAAGTTGCATTGGAATCGTAATCGAATTCTCTACGACTTTCATGAACAAAGTTTTTTGATTTGAAGAATGAATTAAATCGATAAATTTCAAACGCGATTTAGGATTTTCGATTTATTAAACGATGGAAATTAATTAAAATTTCCGAAGTGTGACATTGACTATGACGGGTTTTATTTTTGCCATAGTCTCTTCTGATTTTCCATTTTTGCTATAGTCTCCTTTTGGGTTTTGACTATACCGAAATTTTTTTGATTCCATTTTTGCCACAACCCCTTTTCGGGTTTTGACTGTGCTGGATTTTTCATTTTTGTTATAGCCCCTTTTTGGGTTTTGACTATACTGGAATTTTTTTATTCCATTTTTGCCATAACCCCTTTTCGGATTTTGACTATGCTGGATTTTCCATTTTTGCTATAGCCCTCTTTTGTGTTTTGACTATACTGGATTTTTTTAAAGAGATCGCATTTTAAGTTTAAAAAGACAAACTCTTATTTTCCTTATTCCGAACAAATATGAGCATACAGAGCGCTTTTGAGAAGAGAGAATTTTGAGGAGATGAGATTTGGAATCCCCTTTTTTGTTTTTGTGTGAGGGGGAGACGACCATTTTGATCATCATATATGTATTTTTTGTGATGATTTGATTTTTTTTGCCGCTCTTGACTAAAGAAAAGAATACAAATGCTCTTTTGAGAAGAGAGAATTTTGAGGAGATGAGATTTGGAATCCCCCTTTTGTTTTTGTGTGCAGGGGGGAGACGGCCGTTTTGATCATCATATATGTAATTTTTTTGATGATTGGATTTATTTTGTTTTCGCCGCCCTTGACTAAAGAAAAGAATACAATAGAATAGAGAGAAAGAATGCACTTTTGCTCAATTTATTTAGAATAATGGTAACAAGAAAATGTCTTTATTAAAATAAAATCGCAATCGCTTCTTTTTTTCAAGTATACTATACATCATGCATAATAGCATTTAAATTCCCTTCTGTCTATTTCTGATAGAAACCACACCCATTTTTCTTCACCTCGTCTTGAACAGGATTCGCTTTTAGGACGAATTCCCTTCTTGAAAAACTTTTGGATGCACATTCTTGTTGAAGCTTTCGGAGTGATAGATGGTCGTCATTCTTTTCTTATTTAAAAGCAAAAATAATTATGACAAGCCTTTACCCGCACTGCACTATCTAATATTCTTCTGAAAGTTGTGTGCTTGTCAAACCTTTGCCCGTCCTCGAGTCCTATGGCTTAATCAAACAAAAAGGTTACAGGCTCAAAGTGGCAAACTAGGATTTTGTAATAGAATAAAATGATCAGGCCTAAAATATCAAAAATTGCCTAAAATCCTTTCCTGGTCATGACATGTTTTGTTTTTAAGACTTCGAAAATTTTGTTCATGAGACATGAATGATGTTCGACTCATTTAGGAAGACATGGAGATTTATAGAAGCATGTCATTTTGAGATGTGGAATAACTCACTTCAAAGGATCGCAAGTTCAAATCTCACTCAGATTTTTACGTGGGTGACGTATCATTCTATTCTTGGGTGAGTTGTGGAATAACTCTCTACAAAGGATGAATTAGTTCAAAACTCACCAAAGTTTGAGGTCTCCACTTATTTTTTGGGATTTTTGAATCATGTCCACATTTTAGTCAAAATCATGTAAGCACAGCTAAAATGTGTATGTGAGTTTTTTTCTGAGTTGTGGATGCCACAAGAATGTTCGACGAAAATTAACATATAGAAATTCAAGTGCTAAGGCATATTTTGAAACAAACTAAATCACGTTTTTGTTCAAATAAAATTCTTTAGCACTTTTTTCTTTTGATTCATAAAGAAAAAGATTCACAATTTTATTTTTGTGTGGGTGGAAAGTCAACCATCCTATACCTCGACCAAGTATGAGGATTTTTATACTATTGCTGGGATTTGCTTAATTTCCCATAATTTGTTTTTTAGAAGGTATAGACTGTTGCTAAACAATACATAGCTCTACCTTCGATTCATCCACGAGAGGTTACTCTTAAAAACCGTTACCCTGTCTTCACGATTTCAGCAGGTATTTTCTTTCCCAGGTACCATTATAAAGCTTTACCATTATGAGATGAAAACCCAATCACTTACTTAGCATGAAACATGTGGTGAAACGTCGTGGTGTGACCATTAGAGGTTGATCAATACCTTAAAAACCTGACTTTTATGCCCTCCACTCCTTACAACAGGAAGTAAACATGGACTTTGTAATAGCTTTACTTGGGTGGATGGGCCATAATGTACCTTCAAAACAAAACTTGACTTAGTTTTGTATAAAAGGGAAATGATCTCTAGGGATTATGGCAACATATGGACTTTTCTTATCACTATTCAAAAAAACTGTCAACAAATATGAAGTCTGGGACAATATTTTGGATTGTGGATCTTTTGATGAAAAGGTTTTGTAAGTCCATGATGTATGCCTGCCATTATCACTAGAGGCGTATTTTTTTTACTTTAATTTTTTTGAAAATGTTATGGGTTGGATAATAACAACAACATATAAACAGAGAAGGGCTCCATTCATTATGATATGTCTTCTAATAATGCAATTAGGATTTTGGCTTTGACTCTTTTTTTTGGCTTTCTATATGCATATGTGGCTGTGCAGTCTTTAAGGCTTAAAGGCTCCCAAATCTTTAGACTTCCGGCCCCGTGAGGGAAACCATCTTCGAGTCGGTGATTTGGTTGGGGTGTCCTTTTCGGAAGTGCCCACTATAAAGGCAGTGTGCAGTTTACTTCGGACCCCTGAGGGTAGATAGGGACACATCCATTTGGGCGGTCATGACCTCCATTCCAAATGAGTAATGATGCAAATGATGTATGAAAAACAATGCAAGTTTTTTTGAAAATTGAAGGGAGCCTTTCGCAAAATATTTATTAAGCTACCTTGCAAAACAGATGTGAGAAATGAATTGCGAAAAGAATTTTTTTAAGAACTCCGCGGTCTTTTAGCATTCCTGAAAAGACTGCACAAAATAGACATTAGTAACATGCCGAGAATTGATTGAATTTTGATTAAAGATTTGTTTTGAAAAACTAGAAGCCGAAATTCTCTTCAGTCCCCAGCAGAATCGCCAGCTGTCGCTCCCAGAAAATTTTTCTCCCTCTCCCCCTTTCCCGGATGTGCGCGGGATGCTGAGGGGTTGAGATCGTACTCTTTTTCTTGGATTTGAATGCGTTTGGTTTATTAAAAAATAAAGATGCCAACTGGGATTGCAACTGAGTTCAATTAATGATAGATCGAATCTTCGTCTCGAAACAACCTATTAATCGGTTTTTCAGAATTGCCACTTGGCATAGAGTTATGGTGTGCCAAGTCACTATTTTTGGAAAAGCCGCTTTGATTTGCGTAACCAGAGTTAGGTTCGGGAATTTACTATTACGAGTAGGGAAGGTGTTAGGAACCCTACATCTCCCTTGCGGTACTTCATTTTTCAAAACAACCTTTTAATCAAATTCAATTATTCTCGGCCAAGAGAAACATAATGTGCAAAATGTACATTCAGGAATTACAAAAGATTGCACTGACATGCAAGTGATTCTGTGTTTTAATTTTTGATGATGCATTTGAATTGATGTTAATTTTGAATTTGAATGATGATTTTGGTGTTTTGATTTTGAAATGAAAACATTGATTTTGATTTTTGATTTTGAATGAAAATGTTGATTTTGATTTTGAATGGAAGCCTTGAATGAAAATGTTGATTTTCATGTTTGATTTTTAAATTTTGATTTAAATTCCG
>NMUG010002734.1:0-15596 GCA_002855965.1 Monotropa hypopitys
ACTACTCTGCGAATCACCTTCTATAACTGTAGCCAAGACTAAGGAGTAGTTACTAACTCTCAACTCCAACCACAACCTCAAACTCCACGTTCAAACCACGCTCTGCCTCACATTACCTCCTAAGAGAACTTCGAACCTACCAACACACCAACTTCACAAGTTGTAGAGCCAAGCGCTCACCGTATCCATGTACCGGACCACACCCATTTTCAAACAGCACAAACCAAACATGCATCCGTTCTCTGGACCAAAAATTTCTACTAACACTCGCATCCAATTCTCTAATCCTCAAACGATTTCACCGCTCTACTTACTCAATCAAGACTATTACCCAATATGGTAAGGAATCCTAAAATCATGCCGAGAAAATCCACAAGATAGCTTCAATCAGACTATCTCTCCAAATGCTTCAAGAGTCCTACCAACTCCACTAAGACAAGGGGTGATGCTCCAACTCAACCACACAAGGGAACACGGCACATGATGACCCGTCCTTCGGCCATCTACAACCTAAGAACCTCAAAAGAGAATCAAGATCCCAATTCCACAACGCAACAAAATAAGATTGTCAACACGACAGATCATAGGCTAGAACACAACTAAGCCCACACTATCCAATGATATCCCAAATTCTAACGAGGACTAACACAGTTCTAATCACTCTTCATTATAACCTCAATGCCTCACGTCGCTAAGCCAATCCTGAATAATCTCAAGTCACAACCCCAAGGTAACTCTAGCATCCGAGTAAGTAAGACACCATCAATGCAAACTACACCTCAATGTACCGACAACTAGGCACAAATCACACAAGAAGCCTACTAACCCAAGAATCTTCTACACCCACATATCTATCACAACAAGGTCTTGCTACATCAAGACATCCTTTACTCAAGGAATACTACACCCAATAGGCAAACTAGTGTCGACACACCTAGCCATCAATGCTAACCTCAATTTCAATAGAGTAGATTGCACCAAAATCCTTCGATAAAAATCAAGAAGATACGTACCCGGGAGACTAGATCAATCCCGAGAAGGCCACGGTCCACCAATGAGGCCAACAAACTACGCTTCCACCAAAATAATATAGCAAGAGACAAGGCTCATCCACCGGGAACAATCGACTTCCAAGGTGTAACGATGGCTACTAAGAGATCGACATCAATACAACGACACTATCCTACAAGAAGTGTCCACCAAGAAGACCATCAACAATCACAAGAAGGAACTCAAAGGTCAAACACAAGGTTGCACGAATAATCGACATCCCCAACTATGAGGAAAAAATGACATCCATTTGTCCAACAACCACAAAATCCATGTTAAATAAATGAAACTAAAGTGTAGAAAATACAAAACATCTAATCACCATCTACCCATAACATACAAATGAAACAATACATGCTTGTGGGACTTTATAACATAGTCCGATTACAATTTACAACTGAAATGAATAAATGAAAATACAAATGATGATGATAAAAAAGACCTATAATCTACGGTGCAATCAACTCCGAATCCCAGCAAGGATCCCGAAGATGCGGCTCCAATCCAAAGAAGCCAAGTACCTATAAAATAGAGGGTTAGGCACCACCGCCTAGTAGATAAATCTATAACCAAGTGTCTCTAAAATTGGAGTGCACGTGTGTGATAGGGAAAGGAATGTAAACATGTATGTATAGGGATCTCAGTATATTTTCCAAGTTAAAATGTTCACATTTCATTCTATGATACAAGTTCAACACTTGATGTTTCCAAAAGACCCAACGACGCCAACCAATGTGTTTGGGCTCACAATTTACCAAACAACGTGATTTTTCAAAACAAAGGAAGAAATGACCATTTTCCAAAAGACTTGCTTTTTCAAACATGTAGGAAGTTGGTTTTCAATCTACCAAATCCTAAGAGTTCCAAAAGGCTCAATTTCGTTCCTTTCAAGACATTGGTTTCTAACCTACCAATTTTTATCAATTTCCGAGGAGATTGATTTCTAGCATACCAATTCCTTAATCTATCTAATCAACTGAGTTATTAGATTTCTGCTAATTCCACGCAAGTGGGTGATCAACCAACTAACCAATAATTCCTTGCATTCCCCAACTCGTCGGGAGGGTCCAGCAAACTCCCATTGTGTAATATCGTGAGTGCCCCAATTGGCCCCTCAAGAATCGATATCCTGGGGACAAAGTCCCATAATAAAGCCAACCATAATATCCTCTCATGTTCGGGTCTTTCATCCATAATTATCTTTTCGTTCATTAATTCCGACCTGATTAGGGCAATGCCTCCTAATCGCACAACTAGACCCAAAACATTATTTATTTCACCATTCATTCAATTCTTGAATTTCAATGTGTCGAAACACTTACTAGACCCATTAATTGACCATTGCAATTAAAATTGACCATTTGCACCAATTTACTTCAAGACTCGAAAGTTAGGGTTTTTACAAAAATTGGGGGTTTTCGAAATCGAGTGAGGGATCGACAAATTAAAGTCGTAGGGAGTTCAATAAGACCCTACTTGACATATATACTTGATCAATTGAAGGGTAGACACAACCCACAAGAGTGAATTCGAAAATACACATGCATACATGAACTTTCTTGAAAATCTTAGAGGGAGAAGGAGAAAACCAAAGATAGAAACAAGATGGATAGAAATCTCTATCTTAATCGAAGATCCACGAAACCCTAGGTGAGGGTTTGAGCTCCGATGCACGATCCATGTCATGGTTGTGTAGAGGGAGGAGAGGAGACCGACGTTTGTGAAAGGGGTTTGTTCCAAAACCCCTTGGATTGAGAGATCTAGAAGAGAGAAGGGAGACAAAATCAGAGGGGGAGAAGTTCGGATGAGTTTGAGGGAGGGAGAAATGTGTTTGGTTCGACCAAAATGAGGGAAACCCAAACTTAAAATCGACTTTTCTGTACCACCGTCCGGACGGGGTTCCGGTCGAGCCTCCATCGTTCGGACAGGCACCACTCTTGGTCCAAACGAGACCTCTTGAACCACTTCTCCAAACCTTTTACTCACTCGTCCGAAGGAGACCATCCCTAGTCTGGACGAGCCTCTAGCAAATGCTCTGAAATGACTCTAAATCACTCCCGAACCTTCTCGACGCAACCCCAGACACTTCCTCAATGTTCTACACACCGAACGAACATTCTAAGGTCACTCCAAGGCCTTCCTCAAGTCCATAAACATTTTATATAGTCCATGAACAACTTGCGGGCTAACCCGAATGCCCCAAAACTATATAAATCTTTCGACGATGATTTCTAATGCCACGAATCGCTTGAAATGATTTGATATGATCCTAAGTGTGACAAGACACCTCCAAAATTCCAATGAAACAAGGATTTGAACTTTCGGCGAACGGTCAGCTTTGACGGAAAATGGAAATAAATCCCGAAATTTGATTTATTGAATTTATTGGAACGAGTGGAAAATCCTTAAATTTTCCGGAGTGTGACACTGTACGTCTCCAAAATCCCTAAAGACTTTCTCCTTGTATACTAATTCGAGCTTAGTATTGTCATACAGGTACCAATATGGCTTACCCGGATCAGTCACATAGAAGAATTACTAGATCACTCGCCTGAGCGATGGCTGAAGAAATACTAAACTAAACTCCCTGGGAGCCTGAAATAGTGTCCATGGAGGAGTACCTGACCGTCCGCCAGTTAGTAGAAAATCTGCAAGCTATGGTAAAGACTTTGATGGCTCAACGTCAGAATCTATCTACCATCCAACCAACCGGGGCCGACCCATCATCCTCACATCAACTACCACCCAACATTGGGGTCGTACAAGGACAAGTGGCACCACTGTTTGCTCCACAAATTCCAACCGCAAATTCGACCTTTCCATCGGGGAACTCTCTACTTCCCCCTACAATCGTTACTCTGCCTACTCAACCGCAGCATATCCCAGTCCTTCCTACTTTCGCACATGCCCATGATGACTTAGATACTCACCTAGATGGGATCCCGACAAAAAAGGAAGACACACCTCTGACCCTGAAGGTCCAGCAATTGGAGGATGCCTTTAATTCCCTTCAAGGACCCAATGCATATACTTCGACTAGTTTTGAAGACCTCTGTTTCTCTCCGGACATGATCTTGCCATCAAAAATCAAGATCCCGGACTTCTCCAAATATGATGTTGTTAGGGAGCCCATTACGCATGCGTCTCTATGCTGGAGTATTGTGTGGCTATCGTAATCCCGAGAGATTAATGATGCACCACTTTTAGCATAGCTTAATCGGGACAGTCGCACAATGGTTTGCCTGACTGGATCTGAAATGTTTTCGTTCCTGGACAGACCTCTCTCAAGAGTTTGTTCGCTAGTATCGACACAATGCAGAAATGATAGTCGATCGTCTCTTTTTATCCGCATGAAGCAAGAATCGGGGGAAACTTTCCTCAAGTATGCCATCCAATGGAGAAAACCAGGCATCCCAAATCGACCCCCTCTAGCCAATTCTGAATATGTCCACCTGTTCGCACAAACATGCAAGGGAACATACTACGAGAAATTATGCACTTCTATTGGGAGGTCATTTAATAAAATCATCATATAGGGAGAAATGATCGAGGACGGTATCAAGATCGGTAAAATGCTCGATCTATATGCCAAAACGGAGGACCCTTCAGCGTCACATGCGAAGAAACCTCCTTTCAAGAACGCCCAAGAGCTTGAAATCTCGGCGCTCATACCCGCTCCGAGGCCAAACAATTCATTCTATTTCCAACCAGGGTATCCAAATTACCCTCAACAAAAACCGGCCTTCTATCCACCGTAGAACATGTACCAGAGTTTCCCAAATGCACATCAAAGTCAAACCTTTCAGAGTCCGGCACCTCAAAGCATGCTCCAAATAAATCCATAAAAAATAATAGAATTTTTACTCCATTGGCAATCCCAATGACATAGGTTTTTCAATGTCTAATCTCCACGGGGCATTTGAACCCTGTTCCTACATGGCCTTTACCTAGACCGTTTCTCCCATAGTTTCGAACTGATCAGCAATGCGCCTTTCACTTTAACCAAGTTGGCCATAGCACCGAAACTTATAGGAGCCTAAAATATAAGGTGCAAGACCTTATTGACTCTGGAGAAATAAATTTGGAGGACACTAAGTTGCCTCTCAATGTCACCACCAATTCACTCCCGAACCTCTAATAAAGCAGGAAGAGGATGATTCTGCCAAAGGGTTAATGCAAATGTTTGGCAAAATACAAGTCGTCACGATAGACCTGCCATTTTAAAGTCAGAACATGCAAAAAATCATTCGCCCCACTCATCTAGGGGAGAAAATTCAAAGCTGGACGGCATGCCCGATCCACAAAGCCCGCATGTTTTACACGGCAAACCAGCAAGGTTGTCATTTTGTGTTTCATTAAAGTTTCTATCTAACGGAATGTATGTTCTTTTTATGCTTGAAAATTACATGTTTTCCTACCTTGCTATGCTTACTTTAATAAAGATTTTATATATTCTGCTTATTTATCTGTCTCTACTGAGAAAAATAGCAAATATATAAATAAAAACAAAAAACAAAGAAATCATTTTTCAAAAACCCGAAAGTTCGTCCTTTTGATCTGAACGATCAAAGAATCTTAACACTCAAAGAGTATGGTTTCGACACCAAATTGGATTAGGATCCAATGGGAATAGAGGTTGAAAATAGTGCTAATGACAAAATTTCGGAGAGAATCCGAGACATGATTCAAAGAAATTAGGAAAGAAAAACTCCTAGCATCAAAGCAACAACTTGGGGATTGTAGACGCACCCAAGAAAATTCAGATCCACTTGGATACACATCAAAAAACTGAATTCACAGAAATACTCCGAGATATCCAGACGTTTAAGCAGACTAGGGCATTTCCCGAAGGCGCCATAACCAATGATCAACGAACGTCTGCTTGAACTTCCACTAGAGCAACTCCGTACGCCTTAGTCTAGAGCTATGAAGCTGTCATCACTTCTGATAGACAAATCCCGTTGCTCCATATAATGATGGAGACTGCTACGGAAGATTCTAAATGGATCAAGGCCCGACACGATCAGTTGGCCCTCATTGACAAAAAAAGACTAGCAACAGTCTTTCATCCTCAAAGCTATCAATGGAGAATCTCCAAGAGCTTCAACAAACACGTGCGACCAAGAGTCTTTCAGCAAGGTGACCTGGTCTTGAAGCGAATTCTGCCCGTTCAAGAAAAAGCAAAAGGGAATTTCTCCCCCAATTATCAAGATCCATTCATTGTAGCGAAAGTGCTATCTGGCAGAGCAGTCAACATGGCAGAAATAGATGAACCAGAGTTCCTGCTACCCCTCAATGCTGATATGCTCAAGCTCTACTATGTCTATTAGTATTGGCTTTTCTGAAATACAATGATCAAATTTTAATTTCAATAAAGACAGTATCTTCTTATCAAAGATCCGATGAAATTTGAGTGAAGTAACATTTCCACTCCTTCTTTCGAGGCTTCAAATTCTCTTTCTTTTCTTATCTAAAAAGAGCAATGCAAAAAAAAATTATCACCACAATGTTTATACGATGATCAAAACAAATCGCTATCCCCTTTACACAAAAACAAAAAGAGAGATTCTAAAAAAAGATCTCTCCCTCTTTCTCTCTAAACACTTCAGCCTCTCTTAATAACAGAAGTACTCGCATTCATTCAAAATCATCGGAACTTGGTTAAGAAGTTTTTTCTTTGTCGAAGTTAAAATCTAAATCATTTCAGAAAAATACAAATCTGGCATAGTTAAAACCTAAAAAGAAAAATTATGGCAAAAACCCGACAGGGGACCATGGAAAAACAAATGGGATTTCAAATCCAATGTAGTCAAAATCCGAGAGGGGTCTATAGCAGAAATGGATAAATCCAGTGCAGTTAAAACCCGAGAAGAGACCATAGCAAAAAAATGAAAAAATCAAAAAGCGTCCAGCGTAACTATCAACCGAAAAGAGAGTTAGAGCAAAAATAGATAAAGAAAAAGCTAAACAAAAAAACAAAGATCACTATCAGAGCCAGTCGAAACAACGGAGTACGTCTGAACAACGATGGGGTCCAAATAGATGTCAGTACGAAAATCGGCCTTCAGGAGAATCAGTTTTCTTTGAAGATCCAATTCGATTTGGTCAACGCACACAGTCAAGATACTAGCAACTCCACCGAACAACTGCTGAAACAAAGAATTCTTCACAAGTGTAATAGAAACCTACCAATCTCTAGTTTCAGACTAGAATGGCTTTTTTCAAAAAAATCAAAAATTCAAAAAAAATTATTATAAAATTTTAAAATCCAAAGTCAAAATCTGAAAACCTCAAAATTCAAATTCAAAATCACAATTTCAAAATCACAATTTTAAAGTTCAAATAAAAAAATATGTGATAGTTCTTAAATTGGAATGTTTACCTATTTTGGCAAGATTAGTTTGAAATGTTAGTCTAGAATTTTTCGGACAGTTCTTAAATTAGAATGTTTGCCTACTTTGGCAAGATTAGTTTGGAATGTTAGTCTAAAAAAATTTTCTCTAACAGTTCTTAAATTGGAATATTTGTCTATTTTGGCAAGATCAGTTTGGAATGTTAGTTTAAAAAAAATATATATTAGTTCTTAAATTGGAATATTTGCCTATTTTGGCAAGATCAGTTTGCAATGTTACTATAAAAATTTTCGGACAGTTCTTAAATTGGAATTTTTGTCTATTTTGGCAAGATCAGTTTAGAATGTTAGTCTAAAAAAATCTCTGACAGTCCTTAAATTGGAATGTTGACTATTTTGGCAAAATTAGTTTGGAATATTAGTTTAAAAAATATCTGACAATCCATAAATTGGAATGTTTGCCTAGTCTAAATTTTTTTTGAGAGTTTTTAAATTGGAATGTTTGCCTATTTTGGCAAGATCAGTTTAGAATGTTCGTCTAAAAGTTTTTCGGACAGTTCTTAAATTGGAATGTTTGCCTACTGTGGTAAGATCAGTTTGGAATGTCAGTCCAAAAACATTTTCTTTGATAGTTCTTAAATTGGAATGTTTATCTATTTTGGCAAGATCAGTTTTGAATATTAATCTAAACAAAATCACTCCGACAGTTTTTAAAATTGAAATGTTGGCCTATTTTGACAAGTTCAGTTTGGAATTGTGGTCTAAAAAATCATCATCAACAGTTCCTTGTCAGGAGCATCCTCAAAATCAATTCCTCATTTGGAACATTTTCAATATCAGTTTCCCTGTCCGGATTCATATCAAAAATGAAACTTTTCAAAAATCCAAAAATAAAATTCAAGAACAAAAATTTTCGAAAGGATCGAATTACATTTGGTCTGATTCCTTTCAAAGATATGTAGGCAGCTTCAGGGCACGACCATCATAAAAAATCAAAATTCAAAAAAAATACATTTGCCTGCATATATCTTTGTTTTCACAGGTATATCCAGTAGAAGACATTCTATCTCTCTAGCCGAAGGAATTTGTCCAATGTCCGGCTTCAAAAGTGCTCAACCATAATATCTTATCATAGTACAGCAAATCAACGTCCAAATCAAGTCACAAAACTTTTCTGATCCAGTCAAATGCAAGATGATATCAAGCATTCTGGGAAAGTATCAGAAAGATGAGCCATGAATCAAAATTTCGCGCATCAATTTATCTTTGTCTATATTTGCTGCACAAAAATACACAAAGAAAGGCAGCTGTTGATATCCAATTTTGACTCAATCCGTACAACTCAGAATTTAGCAAAACGGCCTTCCAAACAGATCAAAATGCACTTCCGGAATGTTCGGACTTCTCACAAATAGCACTGACGTCAGCCGAATACAATAAGTCAATCAATCAACATTGGTAAAGTGTTACAGAACATTTACATACACTCAAAATTTCAAACCGATGCACAGGTCGAGATAAAAAGTAAACGGACGGTTCATAAACCTCCTCCTTACAGGAAATACGTTCGAGAACAAGTAGAATCCTGCACAAGCAACCAAAATTTCACTTCCGAATGGAAAGTCAAAGACATTTTCATTACTGATAAGGGGGTATAAAGACTAAATCCATTCGATCAAAATTCGGGATTTAGTTGGACATAAATGCCTATCCGTTCAGATTTCACTGCAGCTATCAGTCGGTCTCAGAAATTGGCAAACCAAATTTCTACGGACCTCATCTGCAAAGTCAGACATTCCCCGTAGAACATATCCAATGGAAGTTGAGCAATCCAAGAGTTGCACCTAACGCTTCTGACATTGTTTAAAGCAACAGAGCCGTATTTCAGGGTTTTCCCAGAAAATATCCGGTTCAAGCCCGAGATATTTTCTAAATTCATGATCTAACTCAACGATCAACAATATCTAATTTAAATTGTCAAAGACCGGGTTCAACGGGAAGCCGACCAAGTGCAAATAGAAGATTCAGACGAATTTCAGAGCCCGAGATCACTTTTTCAATTTTTAGATATTTTCTTTTAATTTTATTTTAATTTTCTCCGAAGGAAATGGTCTGGAAATTGCCCAAAATATCCAAATCCCAGTACATGCTCGCGAGCCCTCTGATTTGCCTAATTTTTGTGCATGTCACAACTATAGTTGCTACATCATTCATCTATATAAGAAACTCAACCTCGACCCTTCCAAGGATTCAAGCATTCCTATTGCTGTCCATTTCTCTCCAAATTCCAAAAACCTCCACGCAAATTCATTACAAACTTTCCAAAACTACTTCAAATCCGGTCGAGCCTCTACCGAACCCGAAACACTTCAAGAACACACTTCGTTCTTGAAGAACCACTCAAACTCCGAGCCTATTTCCAGCGACTAAAAGGCCTCGCTACCAAATCAAACCCCAAAAACCTACAAACTCTCTTTCCAATAACCCGCGAGTTAGCCGAACCTAGCCAAACCTCCACCCATTTCACACGGTAAATTTCTTTTGTTGTCTTTTATTTTGGGAGAATCTTGATAGTTTTCTAATTTATAGTTCGGTATTAGTCACTAGGCCACGTCCACCTTACTATATTTTAAAGAAACTGTCTTAAGAAGTCGTCTCCCTGAATTGTACAGATACAATTAATAGAAAATTTTTGTTATACTTTTCATTTTCTTCTCGCTTCATTTTCTTTATAAATGTCCACATAAAGAGGACGACCTTTTATGTCTTTCTCCTCGTTATAATTCAACACATGCAAGGTCACGCCTACTCTGTTGTCGCTTACAAGAAAAACATAAAAATGTCTTCGTCATAAAAATACAAAAATATCAATTTTGGATCGTATGCCATTTTTTATTCAATGTTGGGTTTTTCAAGCCTCGTTAAATGACATCTCGGCCTCACATACGGCTATGCCTACCGACTGTTCGGTCAAATATTGAAGGTCTTGGAAAATTCTTCCTTGAATATCTTAAATAAAAATCCATTTCTATCGCTTTTATTTTTATTTCTATAGCTCGGCCTTGCCAGTAAGCTATATACTTGCCGTCTAGCTCGGACTATATCCATCTCGGTTTATATTATATGTATCGTTATCTAGCTTGGACTATATCCAACTCAGTTTATATACATAATATCTTATATCCCTGTCTATACATACATATACCTATATATATTACATCATATATATACGGTCCCTTTTTCTCTCTCTTCGGCGTCCAATTTCGCCTTCCAAAATAATTTTAAATTAAAAACAAAATTCCTCTATCCGAGTTCTGAGGTGAAAGCTTGTAGTATCCATCAGACTTGGATTAAAAGAATGCCTTGTGACTCAGATCATTTTATATCACTTGATATTTTGTGTGATTTTTTAAACTCAAAAAAATAACTCCCTCCCTATTTTGCAAAACACAGTCGAAGCTCTGTCCAACTGAAAAATATTCAAAATACTTTCAAAAACAAAAACCAAATTCCTCGATCCGAGTTCGGAGATAAAAGCTTACAGTAGCCATCAAACTTGGATTAAAACAATGCCTTGTGACTCGAGTCCTACCGGATCAATCGATATTCTTTGGAATTTCAAAACTAAAAATCAAAACACTTTCAAAAACACAGTCGAAGCTCTGTCCAACCAAAAAATATATAATTTATTTTACAATCGAAGTTCTTCCCAACTGAAAAATCTAAAAACACTTTCCAAAAACTAAACAAAGTTCCTCGATCCGAGTCCTGAGGTGAAAGCTTGCAGTAGCCATCAGACTTGGATTAAAAGAATGCCTTGTGACTCGGGTCATACCGGATCACTCGATATTCTTTAGGACTTCCAAACCAAAAATAAACATCTTTCAAAATACAGTCAAAGCTCTTTCAAAAACACAGTCGAAGTTCTGTCCGACTGTAAAAAATCATCTTTCAAAACATAGCCGAAGTTCCGTCCAGCTGAAAAACACAAAATCAATTCTTTCTTTAAATTCTTAATTCTAAAAACAAAACTGGGCCAAAATGCCGCCCGTCAAAATTCTTCTTCAAAATTCTTTCTTTTAAATTCAAAACTGGGTCGAAAGGTTGCCTGTCAAAAATATACAAACAAGAGTCAGTCTATTCAAATCATTCATTCACATCAGTATTATTTATCATTTCTCTTGGCCGAGAAAATAGATGATTTTAGGTTTAAAAGAAATTTGCTTTTGAAAATAAAGTACCGAAAGGGCGAGTGGGGTGACTAGCACCTTTCTCATTTGTAATTTAATCTCCGAACTCAAATTTATGATTATACAGACACCTTGTCCAATTAAAAACCGGTGACTTGGCACACCGCAACTCCATGTCGAGTGGCGACTCCGAAAACAGATTAATAATAGGTTGCATATTATTCAGGCAATTGCAAAACCGTTATTAAATCCAAACATTTTCAAAACCGGTACAATCAGACCATCAAATTCATTTTCAAACTAAACTGCAAACAACCCCAATAGCATGGATATTCCATTTTGGAAAATGCCTCCTCCGCATCAGGAGGCGAGTGAAGGATTGAAAATTTTCCCAGCGCGACACCTTGTGAAATCAAAATCAACGTTGAGCGTTCATTAAATCGGGTAAGATCCTTATTCAAAGAAGTTGATTTATAAAACATACAAATAATTTTGGATTTGATGTAGTTCTAAGGTTTAAAAATGTGTTTGGATGAAAAGGGTTTAGAAGAAAAATTTAATTGAATTCCTAGTTGTATTGATGTAATTAATGGGTTTTAAAAGTCATTGAGTAGGTGTTTTTATTAGTTAAGCACGTAAATGGACTATGTAACTTTAGTTTATGGTTGTGTAACTCGTTTAGCGAGCAAATTGAAAGAGAAGAAAGATGAATAGTGTTTTATTGGAGTTCTGGGTTTTGATCGTAAGAAACACATTCCAATATGCGTGGTAGCCACATATCGAAATGTGTTGAAGGATGAATAATCAATATGGGCTCTGTCAACAATCGAAATAAGAGGCAATCGAAGTGTGTCTGTCACAAAAGGACACATATCGATATGCAGTGGGATGCAAATCAAAATGAAGAGTCACTGAGGGGCTGATGATAGTGAGGAAAATAAAATAAAAATAGAATGAAATTAAAATGAAATGGAAATAATAGGCTGTAAGTAATATCAGTGTAATGTTAGTTTGAGCATCGTTAGTTGTCCTATTAAAATGATGTTATAAATGTTATTCCAGCAATTGATATGGGCACTACTGAAATGCCAAATAAGTAATTAGAATCACTTCTATAAGGTCAAGGTGAGTGAATTGGATATAAATATTTTATTCCAAGTTTAATTCCGTTATGCATTTGTTCACAATTTCAGTTGATGAATTGCAATGTTGTAGAAGTGATTGATAAAGTGATGTTGTGCTATCATAATATTGATTTGATATGGTTCACGTTGGACAAGTTTGCATACATGCATCATTCGAACTTGATTTAATAAATATGGATGATAGGATGAGATATTTATACAGAATGTCATGCATAATTGCATCCAGTTTATACAGGAATTGGTACTGAGAGATAGTACCAAGGCATCATAATAAGATGCTAAACAGTTGTATAATTGGTACTGAGATATGGTATCGAGGCATCACTATAAAATGCCACAATCTATTATATTATTGGCATTGAGATGTGGTACCAAGTTATTACAACAAAATGCCAATAAAGTTTGTATAAATGGTACTAAGAGATGGTACCATGGCATTACAACAAAATGCCAACAAAGTTTATGTTAGGTCCAAAATCCTTTAGAATATTATTTTGGTATTATTAGCAATTTCATGATTTACAAAATATAATTGATTGAGTTGTATTTTATTTTTAGACGCGTCTATTTAGGATGTGGAAGGAAAATTTCATGCGGTCATGTAATATATATTTTTATTTAATTTGAGTCCTCGAAAGTCAAGGAATATGTCACGCCCGAACCAATTTAATTAAATTAAATTAGAATATTATAATATTTTGGAAGAAAAGAAGAAGGAAAAATAAAACGTGAGAAGGGTTAATATTTTTTTTTAGAGTTATAATGACTTTTAAATAAAAATAAGGTTAATTGTATTCGAAATACATATAAATTGTGAGGAGTGTCTCACAAGGGAAATAAGGCTTTATAATAAAGGGCAAGGAGGTCTTTTAACAAAAAAATCTGTCATTAGTTATATACAAGCTCATTATACTCATTGGGGTTATTCCAAAACTCTTGGTGGCTAGAGATCTAGAGAGGATTACGGAGGAGACTCTTGAAGATTAGTCAATTCAAGGCCTAGATTGAAGTCATTTGAAGAAATCCTCTTCTTCAATCTTGTTCCCAACATCCTAGAGGTAAACTTCATGTTTTTAGAATTTTAATTTCGTGCCTAATTAGTCCCAGATTAGTGGTTTTTCACTAATCACGTTTAGGGACTGATTTTCTAGATCTAACTTAGAAAATCATGGTTTTAGATATTTTCAATTAGGTGTTTGAGGCCCAATTTTTGATATGATTTGAGAGAAGAAGTTATCTTCATATTACAGTACTTGGGTTGAAGGATTTAGGCTTGAAACATCAAGTTTTTATGAGTTTGGATTAAGAAAATCGAAGTGTGATTAGCAGATTTTTCGATCTATTCGATTCTATACTAACCGGTATACGCACCGGTATACCGGGCGGTATGCCGGGCGGCATACCGGATGCCATACCGGCCTTAATAAAAAGGCCCAATAAACCTTAGAAAAATCATATGCGAAAAATTGTACTAACCGGCATGCCGACCGGCATGCCGGGCGGTACACCGGTTATCATACCGGTTACCATACTAGTTTTGGGTAATTTTGCCCAGTAAGGGTTGTTTTATATAAGAACGAGAAATTACACTAACCGGAATGCCGGTCGGCATGCCGGGCGGTACACCGGTTGTGTACCGGTCCCATACTGGTCAGTAGGAATTTTGGGAAAAAGTGTTTGGATCGTCGGAAATTGATAATTAATTAATTTTAAAATATTTTGAGGGGAATTTCCTGACTGTGAGAGGTTGTAAAATCAGTAATAAAAATCTTTTAATTATAAATATAGTTTGGAAGGATTATTTATACGTGGTTATATTATAACAGGAGATCAGTCGGGATCTTCCAAAGCACCCCAGTAGATTCTTACTTGGCGAGTTCACGCAGCAGGTGAGTGTGTAGATACCTTTCAATATATGTGCTTTATTTTGTGTGAGTTAGTACATAAATGTGGGGTGTAATTATATGTTACTTATGTGATAATCGCGTGAAGTTTCTTGCTTTCCTTACTCGCATGCAAGTATGGTTAAAAATGAGATATGTTAATGTCATGCATGGAATATGAATCAAATATTGATAGTTATGCTATGGCATGTTTGAGATGATGTGGCTTATGCATTGGCATGATAAGACTATGGTAAATACTTGTTGAAATTCATATACTCTTTGTTGGTATCACCATCCCCAGAAAAGAACATATTATAATGATTGACAAACACATGAAGAGGAAGAGATAATATTACCCTGGGGCATACTCAATTGAGTTGTTAGGCCGAGCAGTGGTGTTGAAATGAGAAGAGATGATCTCCTTGGCATGCTCTTTTATGCTGTTAGGCCGAGAAGGGGAATTGAGAAGAGATGATCCCGAGGCATGCTTTTATTCTGTGAGGCCGAGTAGGGATTTGGTGCTATGGGCACGTTACACAACAATTAAATCAAAGAAAGGTGCTATGGGCACGATTATAAAGAATACATGGACAATGGTATGTTTACGTGATAGTTGGGGAGAGACACCACCTCTTGGACAGATGCATGTTTACGTGATAGAAGGGGAGAGGCACAACCCCTTAGTTACTTGTTTCTTTACTTGTACTTTTCCTTGTACACTGCGAGTTTCTCTTTACATATTAAAGTGCATATATTGACTATTGTAGCTGACACTCCTGGATATCTTTTGCTGTTTACTTTGCAATTTATATCCAGGTCAGGAGGAGTAGCGGGTTCACTTTTGCCAGCCATTGCCGAGTGACTTTCAGAACAGTGTAGTAGATGTTGTTCTATGATAGAGACAGTTTCTTTTCTTTCAGCTTTTTCAGCAGTGCTTAACGTCCCTTTGTGTTCCAAAGAGTTCTCCCTAAGC
>NMUG010002735.1:0-15593 GCA_002855965.1 Monotropa hypopitys
AGTCCCAAGACATGACACTGTCCCGCAATGGAGTATCAATATATCACGCGTCGGTCGTGTAGTTCCATTTGATTATGTTCAAGTTGATGGTTCAAGATTGTCCAAGAGTAGCCCTTGTTGGGCACATCCTCTTTGTTGTTATACGTTGAGTGCATTAACCTCGACCGACCGTTCGATTCCAATTCCATGTTCAATACCCGATGTAACATTTTCACGTTTCATTAATTCCAAAAGAGGAGGAAGATTCACATTGGTCACTAGACCTTTACTCAATCAATTTTATACCCGCAGTAGCTCACCGTCGGTCTACGATTATTGTTTTCCTCGCATGGATCATTCTAAGTTTACTTAGGATTTTCGTCGAACAAGAGGCGTCTAAGAATTTTATGATGACCCACCAATCCCATAACCTAAAGCATTACAACTTGTGACGCCTAACGATCCAAATTCAAATGATCCTACCGAGTGATTCTTCCTAGTTCCGAATATCGTACGATAATGAGTCAAAGGGCGATTGGGCACAAATTTTACGAAATACATACACACGCGCGCGCACATTTAATAGTAGTCAAGAAATTTACCCACCGACAAACCATCGTCGCTGCCGACCAAGCAACACGGGCAGATATTCATCGTCGCAGCCATCTAAGCACACAAATAGATATCCAGTGTCGTAGTCGACCCCCTGCACGTACAGCCCGGTACTAATCATACACCCGCAGATACAGAAACTCGCACATACAGCTGTCGTACAATCGGAAACTATATACATTGACATGAATATGGAGAAGGGTAAATCGCATATACCTGACGGAATAGATTCAATAGCGATTGATGCGGACCGCCGCAACACACACAGTCGCTGCCATAATCAATCTCTGCACGTACAATCAGGTACAGCTAATCAGGTGCTCACAAACGTACAAACTCGCGAATATATAGGCTTGCGTATATGAATCGAATGTATATATATATACTGTATACCTCACGGGGTCGATTCGAACGCCTTTGCTGCGAACCGCAAACTCGAACCCGGGCCACCACCACCGAACACCAACCACTGTAGCTGCTGCCCCCCATCGCGCCCTGCCACCATCGCCTCAGCCGAACAACCACCAAGTCGCATCTCCTCCTCCGCGCACCACCTACGCAGCAGCACCGTGCGCACCAGCCACCTCCCGAACCACCATCAGCCACCTCCTGCTGCTTCCCTTCCCTCCTGTGATGCCAACCTGCGCGCCAACCCACCGGCACCAGAACCACCGCCAGCCGCCCACCTCTGCCCTTCCTCCCACCTGCGCTGTACTCCTCGTGCGGGTCTTCACCGCGCCGCCCACCGTCTCCCTCTTAGCTGCTACGGGAGGGGGAGGAATCGGGGCTGGGGGGGATTCGGTTTTGGGGGAAGAAGTGAAAAACGGGAGGGATATGCTCCTGGGTTGAAATGGGTTGCGGCTGGGGAGGGATTTGGTTTTGGAGAAGATAGGTTTAGGGGGGTTACGGGGGTACTGAAGGCATGGGGAAAAATATCACTTTCTTCCTTCTCTTTTTTTTGTTTTTTTATTTATTGATTTATTAGTTAACATTATTGTTATTATTAACAATAATAATAGTATTTCTATTATCATAAAAAGGAAACTTCCAATATGTGATTACAAAAAAAACATCGAATTCAATTTAACGGATCAAAAGAATTTAAATCACTATTCTGCTTTAGAAAAATTTCGACAATTTAATTTTACGGTATCACGGAAAATCGGATCGTTACAATAATGTTGAGTTTGCACCTTGGTGTTTCGCTCAATTGTGCCTTGGCGCTCTTTGCCTTAGCAATTTGGGTCATGTCTTAGCATGATGCTGAGCTTTCACATTGGTGCTGAGCTCGCCTGTGCTGTAGCATTATCTGCCTTAGCAACATGGGTCATGCCTTAGCATAATGCTGATCTTACACCTTAGTGTTTAGCCTTCAACTGTGCCTTAGCACTTTTCGCCTTAGCAGTTTGTGTCATGCCTTAGCATAATGCTGAGCTTACAAATTAGTATTTAGCCTTTAGCTGTGCCTTAGCACTTTTCTCCTTAGCGATTTGTGTCATGCCTTAGCATGATGCTGAGATTACACCTTAGTGTTTAGCCTTCAGTTGTGCCTTAGCACTTTTCGCCTTAGCGATTTGTGTCATGCCTTAGCATGATGCTGAGCATACACCTTAGTTTTTAGCCTTCAATTGTGCCTTAGCACTTTTCGCCTTAGCGATTTGTGTCATGCCTTAGCATGATCCTGAGCTTACACCTTAGTATTTAGCCTTCAGTTGTGCCTTAGCACTTTTCGCCTTATCGATTTGTGTCATGCCTTAGCATGATGCTGAGCTTACACCTTAGTTGTTCAGCTCACCTGTAACTTAGCACTCAGTCATTTATTCATGAATATATATATAACAAACAAGAAGTGCCCAGAACTTGTATTCATTTTCAAATGTGACATGAATATAGTCCATTGATTACAAGTTAATATGACAAAGAGTACCACCATTTATAACTGAAATGTAGCTTTTACTTGTTGTAAAATGACATAAGAGAGATAGCCTTAGAGGAAATGCTGTAAAAAAGATAGCTTTAATTTATGTAGATATCAATTTTACCTATAATACTTATTCAAATGCTTCACATTCCAAGGATTTGATAACTCCTTCCCTCTTAAGGTCTCGAGGTGATATGTCCCCACCTTGGAGTGTCTGAGTATTTGATAAGGTCCTTCCCAATTGGGCTGGAGCTTCTTTACCTTTTCTGTAGGATCAACCTTCCTCAAGACCAAGTCACCAGGTTGAAATGATCTAGGCTGAACCTTGGAGTTATGATATTTTGGCATTCTCTGTTGATAAATAGTGACCCTTGCACGATCAAATCTGAAAACCGAATCACCACTGTCCATCGCAGCCCCTTCACCCATCGCATGTGGTGTTCAGATCGCATCTGGTGTTCACCACTATCAGGTTAGGGGATTGCTCTGTTTTCTATTTAGAAGAGTATAGATTTTATTTAGTTGAGTTTTTCTATGGCTGGTGTGGCAGACTTGCATCGCTGGTGTATATTTATAATTTTGTAATTGGCAATAAATTTAATTTTTGCTATTAAAAAACGTTCGTACAATAGATTGGTGACTCTTTGTTTGCTGCAGTTTCTGTAAGGAAAATTTCTAATTTAGGGGGAAAAATTTAGGAAATTTTATTTTTGCTCTGTTTAGGAAAATTTCTTTTTGCAGTTTCTGTTAGTCTATGTTTGCTGCAGTTTATGCGCGGACAGGCTGACCACCACCAGTTTCTGCGATTCATAAGTTTCTGAGTAAGTTTCATAACATTTTTGTGATTCAAATTGATTACGGGTAAGTTTCTGTTGTATTCCAAATCGATTTTGGTTCTTTTTGCATTCTATGGATTTCATAACAGTTATGTCTGGGTATGCCAGGAGGAAGAGGTGGGAGATGATTGAGAAGTGCCTCGGTTGTGGCCAGGTCGACGAGCTCATCGAAGAGGCCCAAGATGAACTCAAGCTCACTCTCTTTCATGTATGTATTTGAATTTGTCTAGTTTGAGTGAATTGGGTTCTGTATAAACAGGAACATTTATCCAAAATGGAGATCCGGTGTTCCGTTTATTGATGAGGAATCTGTAAATTTGCAATTGAGTTCCATCAAAATTTAACTGTTCAAGATAGCCGAATTTTAATCTCCCAATTTCAAATTAGGAATGATCTTAAATTGGAAGAGACAAGAAACTTATGAGGGCCACTGTTGCCAAATTAGAAATTTTTTCTGTTATATATGGAATTTTGTGTTCTGCGACAATTCCATATTGCCAAATCGACGTCAATTTTATGTTGTGCGACAATTCCAAATCGATTTCAATTTTTTTTTATTTTGTGGGTTCATATCAATTTCGGGATAAAATGTTTTTGCATTTTGATTCGTTTGGGTTTTTGCGTTTGCCACAGCAAACTGTTTGTACATTACAAAACATTTTCGTACAATTTACATTTGTGTTTCTAAGACACTCCGATTTACGTTTGTGTTTCCTTGAACTTTCCAAATCGATTGCATTTTGTCATGATGCTTGGAGAGACTGTCCGAATGGCAAGGGTGGTTTTGGTCTATGAGTACAGTCCCTCCGAATGTCTGGAGGGACTGTCCGTTGAAATTATGAATGCAACCATGACTATGATTTCATTTTGATATTTTTAATTTGTTACAGCTTTTAATTTTGTGATTTAAGATAAAGTGAGTCATATAACGTGTAAGTATGAAATTTTAGTAGTGCCGGAGGCACGTTTCATGCGACAATTTCATGGATCAAGTGTCGAAGCCACATTCAAGTGCCTTCAGACACGGGCAATTCACTAGTATATATATATATATAATATCACCATATGTATTGCACCACCTGTGCATATTAATCCATGGAACCACCTATTCCACAACAAGCCTATTTAAGTTTACCGAAATTCTCCTTTTAATTTTTTATGGAAAACTCCTTATTTTATTTGATCTCTCAAAACACTTTACACCGTTTCAAAATTCACCTCTCTCCACCCCGACTCCTTTTAATAAAACACTTTATTTTAATAATTAATTTCATTATTTTATTTCTCAAATTACTCACCCAAAGCATTTTTCCCAAAATCTGTGATCTCTAAATTTATCACATTTCGCAAAACACCTTTTAAAATACACATTTGTTACATATATAATAAAAAGGCTCTAAAATATGTAAATCATAGAGTACTCACTTGACACCAAAGACCCGCTAAGCTAAAGATCCCTCCTAAAGAAACTGCTTGTCCTGACGCTGCGCTGAAGACGATAATAGCTACTCACCTAACAATCATCCATTACACAAATATAAGAATAAAATCGCGCTACGAAAATTTTAAAAATTAAATATTCTATTAATCGCTTATTTTTAATCATTAACATTTAGTTAACCTTAAGATGCTCATATGATAAATATAAATTAAATTATTAAATTATAGAATTAGATTTACCTCAATTTGTCTTGATTCGCGAAATTGGTCCAATCACTCTTAAGCCGCCGCAATGTCACTCTAATCAGCCAAATCCATCCTCACGCAACCACTACAAACACAACAAAAACACAACTAAGCACGTGCCTAGCAACGCACACATGCATGCATCAAACAACCACCACACAACTAGCACCTCCACTACATAAAACACCGCCAAAAACCCATCGCCGGACACCAACCCAAAAGCCGTAACCGCCACCACACCTCACGCTATGAACTACCAACCTACAGACCGATCAACCTGGCGAAATCAGCACAACCACAACCAACACAGAAATCCACAACACCAGTTGCATGCACATACATCGCGTGATACACATACACACTACTAACGAACAACACATACGCGAATATACAAACACATACGTACAAACCAATACAACATCGCACGTACCTTCACCGGAATCCACTGCCGATGTACATCTACCATCATCACCGCCATCCCATCGCCACTCTGCTCCACCACCGGCACTTTGGATAGCCGCGCACAACTCGAAACTAGTCCGAGAACCCCAACACAGTTGCCGTCACACCTCTGCTGCCCGTTGCCATCGCGCCTACTACCATGCCTGCCCGCTTCTGCCCTGCACCACCACCCTCCGGCCCCCTTCTCCTCTACTGCCACCGCCGCTGCCCTGCGCCACCCCCTATTGCGCCACCCCTCCTCCTCTCTCCCTATTCTCCCTCTTCTCTCCCTCTCGCGTATCTCTCTCTATCGCTCCCGATCATCTTCCTCCGGCGCCACCTCCCCCCTCCCCGATCCCCCTCTCTCGGTTCCTCTCTTCTCTCCCCCTCGATCGATTTCCATTCGGTGGGTTTTGTGAATTGGGGATTGCCCCTGATTTGGAATACGTAACATTTCTAAAATTTTAGTTAAAATACACTTTTATCTTCATCTTCAATTCTCTACAAATAAATTCCTAACCCTTTTAATTAATTTATAACCACTTCTTTTATTAATATCATTCCACCACTAATTCATTTAACTTACAATTTAGCCCCTAAAAATTTACATTTATAATAAACACTTTGTTTCATATTTTGTAATTTCAATCTCACCCAATAAATTTTTAATCGCTCCCATAATTATTTAATTATCTTTAAAAAAATTTAATTACCAATAATAAATTTTTATCAGCACTAATTATTACATAATTACTCTTTAGTGAGATACGGGTCTCACATTAAAGGCTAGGGAGTATGGTGTTTCACCCGTAGCTAACCTAGGTGATGCCCAAAAAGCCCACAATACATGGTGTAGCTCATTGGGCCAATCTCCCTTTACAGACTTCTATCTTCTTTTGGTTCCCTTCTTTATTTCACAATTTGTGACCTCAGCCTGCCCATTATCCCTGGGGTAGGCCTTGGATGTATAATGCACGTGTATGGCCTTCTCAGTATAGAAATTCTTGAACTCTGAACTGTCGAATTGCTTTCCTAGATCTACCACTATCACCCTGGGCAGACCAAATCTGCAAATGATGTTCTGCCAAAGAAAAGAGATAGTGACATGGGAAGTGTGACAGATAAGGCATTAGCTCCAACCCATTTCGTGAAATAATCAATAGCTATCACAACATACTGCCTTTGCCCTGCCCCTGGGAAGGGGGCCAATGAAGTCCATTCCCCATTGTGTGAAAGGCCAAGGTCCTCTCATGGGACTCATCTGAGTTGGAGGCGTATGGGAGACATTAGCAAACCTCTAGCAAGAATCACATTTTTGACTAGCGCCTCACAATTACTTTGCATGGTGGGCCAATAATAGCCCAACCTGGTTATTTTGTGCACGAAGGTTCTGTCCCCGTGATGAGCTCCGCAAATTTCCCCATAAACTTCTTCCATAGCCCTGTCTGCTTCACCTTTCATCAAACATCTGAGATATGGTAAAGAAAACCCTCTTTTATATAGGACATCACCCATTAGAGTATACCCTGCTGCTCGGACCTTTAGCTTCTTGGCTTTTAGTCTATCTTCTAGAAATTCTCCTATTTTAATGGATCTAATGATGGGCCCTGCCCATGAATCAGAATAATCGATGGCCATGATAGATAATCTCGCATCCTCGATGCTTGGGGCTTTCAATATCTGAATCAGTATTCCCGTTGAAGGGAGCTCCTCCGCTGAGGTGGCCATTTTGGATAGTAAGTTCGCATCTTGATTTTTTGCCCTGGGTATCTGCGAGATTGAAAACTTATCAAAATTCTGAACTAAGTACTTGACCACTTGAAGGTATTTTTCTATCGTCTCTTCTTTCACCTCGAACTCCCCTTTAACCTGACCCACAACGAGTTGTGAGTCACTCATCATAGCTAAGCACTTTAATCCAATTACCTGGGCAATCTGAAGTCCAACCACCAAAGCCTCATACTCAGCCTGGTTATTTGTAGCAATAAATTCAAACTTCAGCGCGTATTTCAATTTTTCCCCATCTGGTGAAGTTAGCATCAGACCTGCTCCACTCACTTTTCTGGTGACTGAACCATCCACATGCAAGAGTCACACTTCTTCATCTCCCTTAGAAACTTCATTATCTTGCGCTGCATATTCGACCAAAAAGTCTGCTAATGCATGAGCCTTCATTGAACTTCTAGGCTTGAAACTTAAGTCAAACTCTCCTAGCTCCAAGGATCATTGGATGAGATGCCCTGACATATACGGATTATGAAGAGCTCTCCTGAGAGGAAAGTCAGTCAGAATACTGATAGGGTGTGATTGAAAGTAGGGCCCCAATCTCCTGGCAGTAGTGATTACTGTGAACGCTGCCTTCTCGAGCCTCGGATACCTTGTCTCTGATCCCCTTAGTGCTCTACTTGTATAATAAACTGGGTGCTGCACACCTTCTTCCACCCTAACCAAGACTGAGCTTACAGCATAGGGAGATACATCAATGTACAAGAATAATTCTTCTCCGTCAACCGATGAGCTGAGCAAGGGGGCGCTGTAGATAATGCTTCAAATGGTTGAATGCTTATTCACTTTCTTCCGTCCATACAAAGCTCTTCTTTAATATTTTGAAAAAGGGATGGCACCTATCCGTTGCCTTGGAAACAAATCTGCTCAGAGCAACCACACACCCTGTGAGCCGTTGCACTTCTTTTACTGTCCTGGGGGACATCATTTCTATAATCGCTCTTATCTTCTTCGGGTTAGCCTCAATCCCATGTTGGGATACCATAAAGCCCAAGAATTTTCCTGAAGCAACCCCAAACACACATTTTGTTGGGTTGAACTTCATTTTACACCTCTTTAGAATGTCAAAAGCTTTGGCCAGGTCTTCCACATGACTGACCCGCTGGGAACTTTGCACCAACATATCATCAACATAAACTTCCATACTCTTAGATATGAGATTCTTGAACATCCTGTTCACTAACCTCTGGTACGTAGCACCCATATTCTTTAACCCAAAGGGCATTACAGTGTAACAATATAACCCTCTGTCAGTAATGAATGCTGTCTTCTCCTGGTCATCCTCATCCATCTTTATTTGGTTATAGTTCGAGAAAGCATCCATGAAGCTCAGAAGCTCGTGGCCAGCCTTGGCATCTACCAGCTGATCTATTCGGGGGAGTGGAAAGCTATCTTAGGACAGGATTAGTTAAGATCTTTAAAATCAACGCACATTCTCCATTGCCCAGAGGACTTTTTAACCATTACAACATTCACAATCCAGCTTGGGTAGTGTACCTTCCGTATGGACTTGGACCTCAGCAATTTATCAACCTCCTCAAACACTGCTCTGCTCCTGTTAGGTGTGAAAGTCCTCTTCTTCTGCTTGACAGGCCTGTGATCTGGATTCATATTCAGGCAATGTACCATAACACGAGGATCTATTCCAGGCATATCTATATGTGTCCATGCAAGGACATCCTTACTCCCTGCTAAGAAGTTGACCAGAGAATCTTTCTCAGTGTCGTTCAGGCCAGTTCCAATTTGAATCTTCTTATCTGTCTCGCCAGGCCAGATCTGCAGTGAGATGAGCTGCTCTACTAGTTCTCCCCTTAGTAACTTCTACTCGTCCCTGACATCCAGCTCTTCCACCATCAATGCTTCATTGTGGTGTCTAAACAGAATAATTATAATAGTCCCGAGCTACTTTATGATTTCCCTTCATTTCTCCAACCCCTTAAAGGATGGGAATTTTACCTTCAGGTGGTGTGTTGAGATGACCACCTTGATCTTGTTCAGCAGTACTCTCCCCACAATGGCATTGTATGCAGAGGGTGAATCCACTACTAAGAAATCCACCATGGCTGTTACTTGACTGCCTTCCTCTTCTATGGTTATCGGAAGGGCTATCTGTCCCTTTGGGTAAACCGCTTCTTTAGCAAATCCCACCAAGGGAGATGCCATGGGTCTCAGCCTATCTCTTCCCAACCTGAGCTGATCAAAAGCATAAAGAAATAGAATATCCACTGAGCTCCCTCTGTCGATCAGTATCCTCCGGGTTTTACAGTTAGCAATAACTATGTGTACCACGAGTGGATCGTCATATGGATACACTATTCCTATCTCATCTTCCTCAGAGAAAACGAAAGATGTCTCCGCCTGCCTGGGACACTTGGTCTGCTTCCCTACTGAGCACACCTCCATAGGATCATTTGACCTCAGCCTCCGTAAATGGGCCTTCCGAGCTGAACAGGACAAGCCACCTCCTGCTGAACCCCCATGTATAACCTTGATCTCACCAATGGGATCATTGTTTTCTGGAGCCCTAGCTCTCTCTTCTCTGCGCTAACCTCCCCTCTGAGGTCTCTGATCCCTCTTGTTAACAAATCTCTACAACTGACCTGTATGAATGAGGTCCTCTATCTAGCCCTTGAAGTCAATGCAATCATTGGTATAATGACCATGACCGCAATGCAAACGACCATATTTATCCTTGGGATGCCTGTCAGGGTTACTCTTAAGCTTGTCACATGGGCTTGCCCTTAGTGCCCTTCATCTCGCCATCTGCACGCGTTGAGTACATCCTCTGCATTCATGTACTTCTAAGCTCTGAGCATCAGCTCAGCCATATCCTGTGAAGGATACTGCATCAAACTGAATAAGAGCGCTCCTGGCCATAGGCCTGAAATGTAAGCCACCATGGCCATCTTATCATCCGAACTCTCTATTTGCATTGCCTCCTGGGTGAAACGAGTTGTGTACTCTCTTACCGACTCTCCTTTCTTCTGCCTGACAATCAGTAGGTAAGAGTCTGGCTTTCTATACCTCTGACCTGCTATAAAATGACTGACAAACCTTTAACTAAACTCTTTGAAATTATTGATGCACCCGGACTTTAATTTGTTGAACCACATCCTGGCACTTCCCTTCAAAGTGACTGGGAAAACCCGACACATCACCTCATCTAGTACAGCCTGTAGAGTCATCAAATTCTTGTAGGTTTCTAAGTGATCTAGTTGGTCCGTAGTACCACTGAATGACTCGATAACCGGCATCCTGAACTTGGAGGGAAGTGGCAGCTCTAACACCCATTGTGAAAATGGTGAGTCAGTAGTTTGCATCAACTCCTCCCCTGTGACTGGCATTTTGGCCTGTACACGCCTCTATATCCTATTGATCTGCGCTTGCATGTCTGCCAACAAATCCTTCTCTGGCCCCTCCAAGGGTGGTTTGGCTCCTCTTACAGTTCCACTTGCCCGTGGATCCTGGTGCTGGGATTGAGCGTTAGCTCTCTCCATCCTCCTTCCTTCGTTCTCATCTACTCTTTCATTATTCCCCTCCAACTCCCTTGGGAGTACTCCACGGATTTCCACGAGCGGATCTGGGTTAGCCCCATTCTACTAGGCCTTCAATGTCTGATTTTCCTGGCGAACCTCTTCCAAACTCTTCGCTAACAATTCCATTTGGCGTTGCATGGCGAAGAACATCTCAGGAGTCATGGATGGGAGATCTTCGTGATTGTTTCTGGCCATTGAACGAGTGTTGACCATCTAGAAATCTATCACCAATAATGATTAAACTATTTCCCACAGACGGCGCCAACTGATGACGTGATTCTGGTCCCTTCGTCTCTTGTCTTCAAGTCCTGCAAGAACCACCTTGACACCGATGTGATGCCTGTCAAAAAATCCACCGATGCTTAAGTTAGTGAAAGGAAAGGAATCGAGAGAAAATTTGATTAGCAAAAGTGATCTCATACCTGTTATCACCGTTCTCCGGAGAGTTATATACTCCTCCTATATTTTAGGAAAGCTTCCATAGTTGATTGCCATATTTCTATAACGGTTTAGCATGCTCCTGTAATTATAGGCACTTATCTCGTCATTCTGGTATTACACTACGGCGGGTTCATATTTAAAATACTGAATAAGCGAGAAAGATTAACATAAGCCAAAAGGCATATGTTCGTTGCATCTAATCCGGTAGTTGAGGCCTTCCCATTATTCTCGGTTCTGAGCTGGGGTGCAGTTGGTCAGGTCAGCATGGTGATGACCTTAGTGCCGACCTAAGGTCTGGTCTGAGATGCTGAGCCCTCAGCTCCTCACAACCTATCACCCGCAATCTTATAACGTAACATATCTATATTATATATAATATAATAACCTAGTAATATTGTTATGAAATAGGATCATAAATTTATTGTGCTAGTTTGTATCTTAAATATGAGAATTTTTCAATTACTAATGTCAAATTTTCTACAACTAATACTCAATTGTATAATTTTCTTGCATGTATGTGTTAAGCTTTTGGTAAAAATATTTGTATAAATTTGTATATTTTTATATTTTGAAGTTTGTAAAGTTATAATATTGCAAAGTCTTTGTTTCGAACTATTTTAACTTTTGCAATAAAAATATTTAGATATTCAAATCTATATTTGGATCCCCAATCTCCATTCGGGGCGAGGATAGAGAAGTAAAAAAACCGTATTTGAAGAACGGTGTGAAGATAAGGACAAGTATTAAATTCTAGGAATAAAAACAAATATAATAATATTCAACCCCAATCTACTCCGTTACCATATCTAATTTCATCACGACCACCATCAACACATATTAAAAAACAGTGTAATAAATATATTTCTATTTTATATTTGTTTCACAACATAAATCTTTGTAGAAAAGATGGACAGAAATCTTTCTAGAAAAAAAATAAAGGGAACAGTTGTTTGGGTACAGAATTAAATACGCTTTAACATGTCAGAAACATTTGAATATTTTTAAAATTGGAAACCTGCAACAACGGTAACATAATTGACCGTTAGCGGCGGATCCTGAAGCGCGGGACCAGTGGGTGGGTCGACGCTCTCACGTGCTGGAAAGAGGCATTGGGGTGGGACAACCACTAAACGACCACATGACCCTTTTGGTATGATCCCCATGATTTGATGAACTAATTCTATTGTTTAAAAAAAAAAAGTACGAAATTCTTTTCTAATTTGAAGAAAAAAAATGTTGTGCCAACTATTATAAAACATTGTCATATAAAGTGAATTTGCTCCAAAAAAAACCATCCAATCAAGCTAGGGTAACAACCTAATTTGTGTGGTCTGCTTTGAGTCACATAAAAAATCTGAATTGATGATAAAATTTAAAATAACATTTCAATGCATTAGTAAAAAAAAAACTAATTTAAATAACTATAAGTATTTTATCCAAATTTAATTAAAATTAGACATAAAACTTTTGAATAAAAATATAAAATTTTGATGAAGTGCCTAAACTTATTCAAATTAGATGATTTTTATAATGTCATTTAAAATTTTATTTTACAATTTATCAAGGATTCAGATATTTTGTGCAAAAGTTGAATACATAACATAGTTGAATATCACCATTTGTTAAAAAGTTGAATACATAACAAAGTAGGTCTCAGTATTTAGCCCGCCGCTGGTTCAAAGCCCGGTTTGCTATGCCAAAGTTTGGCACGAGCTTATTTAGTGGGTGTGTTTGGACTAGCCCGAATGAAATATGGACAAACGTGGACTTCACTTGATGATCCAAAAGTCCAACCCAAAAGCTTATAGGTAACGAAAGCCCAAAAACCGTGCTCAAAAGACTATATTCAATGTAGATGGTCTAGCAATTTCAGTCAAGTTGATTGACAATTGGATTTTTTTAATTTTTATGGTTAATGTATTTTTCTTGAACATTTTTCTTGAACATTTTTCTTTAATTTTTATGATTGATATTGGTAAGGGACAGTGGACATGAGCTCAGCACACAGACCATTTTTAGGACTGAGCTAAACATGATGAACACAGTTTGACTGTTGAGCTGACCTGAGGATGGTTTAGGCTGAGGAGAGCTCGGTTACGACCGAAGTGAGCCTTCTACACCAAGGGCATGTGGGGCATCAGCTCAGGGGACCTCACAAGGGATTTATCTACGACTATTAAAGGGACTAAACAATACTCCCGCCTTTTTGCATATTTGAATTATATGATTGAGTTACTAGATATAGAAGATAACCTTCCTTTCCAGGAGGATATGAAAGGATATGAGAACATTCTTAAATTAGCGGGAGCTACCTAAAGCTACAGAAGATATAAATATCGAACAATACACCACTCCAAGGTAACGAAAAAACCCTAACACTACTTAACTTTTCTTTTCATCTTTTTCTCTCAAAAAGACCAGTGACTAGCCTACATATCAGAGTGGATTTGGCCGGCACCCCACTAGTGTCAAGTTTTTCTTTGCAGGACTGCCAACGTGGAGGATCTAGAAATTGTATCATCAGTTGGCACCGTTTGTGAGAACAATTTTCCAATCATTGATGAACGATTTCTGAATGGTCAATACTCGATCCATAGTAGGAAGCAATCATAACGCCCCCCTACCATTACCGCGGAGATGTTCATGACTATGCAATGTCAAATCGAATTACTCACGAAAAGCTTGGAAGAAGTTCAACAAGAAAATCGGGAACTAATGGCACAACAAAATCAGCCGAGAGAGGATCAAGTACTGCCCCCATAGGAGCAGGAATACAATAACGAAAGGGTGGAAGACAATAAGGATTGGAGAGGAAAACATAACAAAACCAGTGCCAGAAAAACCAAGACCCCTAGGCTAACAGATCCACGAGGGGAGGCCAAGCCACCACTTGAAAGGCAAGACGAATATCTCATAGCAATGATGCATGCCCAGATCGATGAGATTAAAAAGTGGATGCAGGCCAAAGCTGTGGCTATGATCGAGGAGCTGGTTCAAACCCTCTACACGTGTCCTTGGCATTCCTCTGCCTTCCAAGTTCAAGATGTCGAGTCTCGAGTCATTCAATGGTACTACAGACCCATTAAATCACTTGGATATCTATAAGAACCTTATGACATTGCAAGCGGTACCAGACGAGGTGATGTGAAGAGCCATCCCTATTACTCTAAAGGGGAGTGCTCCGATGTGATTCAACAAGTTGAAGCTCAGAAGTATCAACAATTTCGAAGAGCTCAGTCAGGGGTTCGTAAGGCACTTTATTGCTAGGCAATGCTATCGCAAACTCGATACTTACTTGCTGGCAGTTAGGTAGAAGAAGGGAAGTACGGGATTACACTACTCGCTTTACCTAGGAGGCGATGCAGATAGAAAGTGCTGATGATAACATGGTCATAGCGGCCTACATAGCTGTCCTGTGGTCGGGATCGATTCTGTTTAACCTAACCCAGGATCCCCCAGGATATAGTTGAGCTCATGTTGAGGGCCCAAAAGCATATGGACGCAGAAGATGCACTCAGCGCTCGGAAAATAGAGATGATGGAGCCCAAGGAAAAATGTCAGCAGCACCTCTCCAAACCTAGGGTGACAGGAAGAGGAAGGACCTGTTACGAGGAGCAACATATGAGTAGAGGGGCAAAAAGACTGATTCGAGGGGCTCACCCAAGAAGGTTGGGGGTCCCCCATAGAGGTACAAAAGTTATACCCCACTTGTCGCTACCATAGAGCAGATTATGGATGACCTCAGGGATGATCCAGATCTGAGGAACTTTAAAGGCAAGATAAAAGACCTCATTCAGAGAGGTAGATTGCAGAGATTTGTTCAGAAGAGAGAGCAGAGAATTCAGTATTATGGGCAACGTCGGGACGACAGAGCTCGGGCCCTAGAAAATAATGACCCAATCGGGGAGATTAGGGTCATACATAGAGGGTCAGGTGGAGGAGAAGATTCCAGCTCAGCTAGAAAGGCCCACCTCAGGAAGTTGAGATCTGAGGTCCCAATAGAGATTTGCTCGGTCGGGAGGTCATGCAAAATCACAAGGAAAGAGGCATTCCCAATCATCTTTTCAGAAGAAGATGAACAAGGGACAATCTATTCCCATGACAACCCCTAGTAGTAACTATGGTCATTACAAACTTTAAAACTAGGAGGGTTCTCATCGATAGTGAAAGCTCGGCATACATCCTATTCTTGCACGCATTTGACCAACTAAGGCTGGAGAGAGAATGGCTATGGCCAATGACCTCCTCATTGGTAGGGTTCACTGGAGAGTCAGTTTACCCTAAGGGACAGATAACCCTTCCGGTAACAATGGGGGAAGAAGGCAACTAGGTAACAACAATGGTGGATTTTTTGGT
>NMUG010002736.1:0-15594 GCA_002855965.1 Monotropa hypopitys
TGAAGACCGGAACATCTAAGCCTGAGAAAATCCAGCAGCTGACTCCAACTCCAAGTTCATCTAGTCCTGCAACACAGACCAGAAAAAGGAAAAGAAAGAGGGTCTGAGAAAACAACAGCTCAGTGAGAAAAACCTCTAACTACTACCAAGCATGCACGTGCGGTGCGTGCCTACGTGTCCACAAGTAACCCGTACAGAAACAGTAAAGAAGGTAAGTGCACGTAGTGTAAGCCTAACACAAGACAACAAGGACACAGGTATATCGTCCACAAGTGAGTCTAACTAAAACCGCAACCTCAAGTGAACGTAAAGGGTACAACCTCCCAAGTCCAACTGACACGACCTCACATCTCGAATCAACCGACCTTACTACTAAAGTCCAACAACTCTAAGGATCTACTAAGGATCCCAAACCAACACTGTGTCAAGATATCTAACTCGAACTCACATTGTGAACCATGTCAACCATCGTTATTATTAAGTGTTGGATTCATATATTGTTGGATATTTGGATATTTCTTTTTTTACTTTCTTTCGTTCATTTACTTGACGATAGGAATGAATCCAAGAATCCCCTCATAAGTCCATTCTTGATTCATTCATCCATCCTCGTCATGTATTACCAATTGTTCCATATCTTCACGTTAGGCATAAATCCAAGAATCCCATCATAAGTCCATTCTCGATTTATCCTTTCATTTTCGTTACAAGTTACCGATAGTTCATAATTTCGTATCGTAAGTGTCCATTGGAACCCCATCATAAGTCCGTTCCAAATGTTATTCAAACATATCGGAAGTGTCTCTTGGAACCCCATCATTAGTCCGTTCCTAGTGTGTCAAGTAACCTCGATAGAGGGAAGAGGGTAGTAGCTGGACGACTAACTAACCCAATTCCTACCTAGCTTTCCCCAAGTAACGTTGGGAGGGCTCAAGTTACCCCCATTGTGCATAATGTCGTGGATGGAGCAACCATCCCGGGAATCCCATCATAAGTCCATCCCCGAATCCATATCAAAGTAACTCTATCGGAAAATCCCTAGCAACGGCTAGTAAGTCGTATCGTCGCGTCGTTCATAACGTCAATGTGAATTCGTTTCGTTGGTTTATAATCCTAGCCAAAGCTAGTAAGTGTGTCACAAATCATGATGTTCATTTTCATCCCGAGCCTTAGCTAGTCAATTCATAATAGATCACTTTCTTTTTATCGTTTTAACCGTGCCTAACCAAGATCATCAAACTGTGTCATTTTATTTAGACCATGTCATCGCGTCCACTTACTAATTCACGTCTTTCTTTATGTGGTAGGTTCAAGATTTGGTGTGAGTAGCCCTCGTGGGACACATCCTCATATTTGATGTTCATTTATCACATTTAACCACTTACATAAATTTCTTCAACAACTAACTCCACCTTGGTAAATCCAAGGGAGACCACCATGTTCGACAATACCAGGTGTCATACATGCGTCCAAGACATCCAACTATCCAAAATAAAGTATTACACTACATTCGCGAAACCCGATAACGTAACTTTATTACCCCATTTATCGAGGGCATGTTACCGACTCATAGGTGTCCGCCTATACCTCAAAGACTTTACAATAATTATGTGAACTCAACGCAACCTACAACGTAGCCACACGAGTTCTATAACGGTCCAATGGTGTCAACCCTTCCAATATACGACCCAAGACTAACGTGGGTTATTTATCAAATATTTGTGTACGTGAACCTCTAACGGTATGATATCAAACGACTCGCGGGCCCAAGATCACCGCTTAATTCCAACATAATATCTACAAACTAGCGGGCCCAAGATCACTGCTCAATTCCAACAAACACACAAACCCTACGTACATACACACACATATACTTAATAGGAGTTAGAGATTTTACCCACCGGCAAACCATCGTCGCAGCCGAGCAAAGCACACAAACAGATATCCAATGTCGTAATCGACCCCCTGCACGTACAACCAGATACAACTAAGCATACGCTCGCAGACATAGAAGCTCGCACATGCATAAACCAGAAATATTGCATATACCTCGTACAGTAGGTTCAAGAACCGCCGACGCGAACTACATGCGATCGTTTGAAATTGTTGTTGTCGCCTCCCATCATAGCAACGCATTCAGATATCCATCGTCGCGGTCAATCCTACGTGTACAACCAAAAATACTAATTACACGTTCGCAAATATATACCATGATATGCGTACAAAATATACATCGAATATACCTTTTTGCCGCGAACCACCAAAATAGCCACGCATCGCCACCGTAACCATCGCGCGCCACCAGCTGCCTGCGCCCAGTCCACCGCCAACAGCCACCTTTAGCCGCGCCAGACCACCACCAGCGCGCCTCCTCCACAGCCCGGACCTACACCGCTCGCTTCCCTTTTTCCCTCTCCTGAACCGCCATTGCCGACCTCCTCCCTGCGATGCGCACACAGTAGCGCCACCAACAACTGCCATCCCCTTCTAGCTGCCAATCTCCAACTCTACGCCGATGCCGCGCTCCACCGCAGCTGCTACCTCTTCCCATCCCATCGACGCGCCTCACTCTCTCTCGGCCTCACACAGACGGCATTCATGGGGAAAAAGGGGAGGATTTCGCCGGGGAAGAATAGTTTCGGTGGGGGGGAAGAGTTTTCGTCGGGGAGGGCTGGGGGAAGAGAAGTCGGGACAGGGGAAAAGGATGGGGGAGGCGTACAGGAGAAAGGATTAGGGGACTTACGGATTTAGGTATTCACTTTCTCTCTTTTTTTGTTTATTTATATGAATTATCATTAATAACAATATTATTACCCTATTTATTACTAATGATAATAATATCATTTAAATGAATGAGGGGGGGGAAAATAAAATCTTCAATCGCCAAATCTAAATTTTTTTTACGGACCAAAATAATTTAAACCACTATTCCGCTTTTAAAGTTTTTTTGAAAATTTAATTTAACGGGACACAGAAAAATCGGATCGTTACACTACAGCACATGGCTGAGGTTGAGATTGAAAAACATTTTGGAGCAAGGGAGTGCATTCTCTCTATTTCTAGAGAGAAGCTCTCAACCTTGCAAGCCATCTTTTTTTTTGCCCCTTGTGTAATTCGGGGTAATTCATCAAGGCATATAGGAGTTAGGTAACACGACTGAGATTTCGTTTACTAATTACTTGTATGCTTGAACTTTTCTTAAATATTACAATAAAATCGTAGTATAGGCCGTGGTTTTTTGGTTTAGGGTTATTTAACCATAAATCTTTTTCCACGTATATCGTGTGTCTCTTTCCGTTATCTCTTCACCTCCTTCTATGCATGTGATTTAATATTTTAATCTGTGTGGGTGTTTTAGTAAGACATTAATCAAATTGTTTAATTAAATTTAAAAAGGCTAAGATAATTTAAATTGACCATCTTACCTATTCACCCCACCCTCTAGGTAAGTTCACAGCTTCCGCCATCAATTTTCACCCTCGAAGTCATAAGGCTATTCCACGGCCTTCCAAAAAATCACAATCGTCAGTTCATAATTTATAGACGAATGTAGGCGTCGAAACATATTTATACATATGAAATTTTGAGTCGTTACATCTCAACCACCTTAAAAGAATTTCGTCCTCGAAATTTACTGAGGATGGGAGTACAAAACACAAATACAAGTTCAAATCGACACAACAATAAATCAAAACAATTCCGGATACTTGCTACGAATCTCGTCTTCTCGCTCCCATGTCGCCTTTTCCGTCCCATGGTTGCTCCACAAAACCTTCAACAAAGGAATTGTCTTCTCACGTAGCACTTATTCCTGCAAATCAAGAATTCATATCGGCTTCTCTTCATAATACACATCGGCCTCCAACTCTACATTCGACCAATCGATGACATATGACGGATCCGGCTCGTACTTGCGCAACATAGAAATGTGAAAAACATCATGAACGTTGGAAATGTTGGATGGCAAAGAAAGTCGATATGCAACCTCCCCAATCTTTTCAATGATGTCAAACGTCCTAATGAAACGAGGAGTCAACTTTCCTTTCCTCCCAAAACGAGATACACTACGTCAAGGAGAAATTTTGAGGAAAACGTGATCACCAACCTCGAAAGACAAAGGAACACGGAGTCGGTCAGCATAACTTTTGTAGCGACTCTGTGCTGTAAGTAATCTCTGGTGTATCATCTTGATCTGCTCGATAATCTGCTGAGTCATCTCCGGCTCAAGAATAACGGACTCACCAACATCTAACCAACACACGGGCGAACGACACGGTCTACCATACAGGGCCTTGAAAGGAGCTATACCAATACTAGAATGAAAACTGTTGTTGTAGGCGAACTCGATCAACGGTAGGTGGTCCACCCAACTCCCATGGAAATCTAACATGCAAGCCCGCAACATGTCCTCCAAAATCTGAATCGTGCACTCCAACTGGCCATCGGTCTGAGGATAGAAAGCGGTACTAAACATAAGCTTCGAACCAAGAGAAGCCTGCAAGCTATGCCAAAAACGTGAAGTAAAATGAGGATCCCTATCGGACACGATAGAAGATGGAACTCTGTGAAGTCGAATGATCTCGTGGATGTACAACTGGCTCAAAGAATCGACAAACTGAGCAACCGAATCAGTAGAAAATGCGCGGACTTCGTCAGACGATCGGCGATAATCCAAATAGCGTCCTATCCATCCAGAGATCTAAGAAAACCCGAAGCAAAATCCATAGTCACGTGTTCCCATTTCTACTCGGCAATCGGCTGAAGCAAATCGGTTGGGCGCTGATGCTCGACCTTCACTTGTTGGCAAGTAAGGCATTTGGAGACGAACATGGCTACATTCCTTTTTATTCCTGGCCACCAAAACTGATGTTTGAGATCGTGGTACATCTTTGTGCCTCCTAGATGAATGGCTAACGGTGAGTGATGAAACTCATGTAGGATACTTCTTCGGCAAGAAGTAGGAACAAACAATCGGCCACAATAGTGTAGACTAGAATCGGCATGGATCATCTATCCCTGGCGAGCATCCCCACTAAGAAACTTCACGCGGAACTCTGAAGCCTCTGAATCATCTGAATGTGCCTCAATAACCCAACGCGAAAGATCGGAATGAATAGATAAGTTTCACAATGTGGTTTGCTCTCCAGTCTCCTCGGCATGTAATACAAATGGACCCAAGTCCTCCATGGACCTCCAATCAAGCACGGCTAGACCAGCAAGATGAGATGTTTTTGGCTCAACGCGTCGGCAACGACATTTGCCTTGCTCGGATGATAATGTAGCTCGAAGTCGTAATCGTCCAAGTGCTCCATCCATCGCCTCTGTCGCAAGTTCAACTCCTTCTGTATGAATAGATACTTTAAGCTCTTGTGATCCGAGAACACTTCAAATTGTTCGCCATACAAGTAGTTCATGCACATCTTCAATGCAAATACGATAGATGCAAGCTCTAAATCATGCGTCAGATAGTTTCTCTCATGTGTCTTCAGCTGCCTCGAATCATAAACAACAACTTTCCCCTCTTGCATCAAAACGCATCCCAAACCATCGCGAGAAGCATCTCAATATACAGAGTAGACAACTCCCCTCTCAGGTACAATAAGAATTGGTGTTGAAGTCAATCGCCTCTTCAGCTCCTTATAAGCCATCTCACACGAATCATCCCAACCAAACAGAACACCCTTGCGGGTCAAGCGAGTCATAGATGCGGCCAACCGTGAGAAATCCAAAACGAAGCGTCTATAATATCTCGCAAGTCCAAGGAAGCTACGAACATCGAAAACACTCTATGGATGCGGCCACGAAGAAACGTCATCAATCTTGCTGGGATCAACGGACACACCTCCTTGCGAAACAACGTGACCAAGGAACTTCACCTCCGGAAGCCAAAACTCACATTTGCTGAGTTTGGCATACAAATGATGCTCTCGCAACAATACCAACACAACCCGAAGATGAACATGGTCCTCCTCCTCTGATGCAGAATAAATGAGAAGATCATCAACAAACACCACCATGAAACGATCGATATGAATACGAAAAATACGGTTCATGAGATCCATGAACTTCACTCGGGTATTAGTCAAGTCAAATGGCATGACAACAAACGCGTAGTGGCCATAACGAGTACGGAACACTGTCTTCGGAATATCTTCCTCCTGAACAAGTAACTGATGGTATCCAGACCACAAATCAATCTTCGATAAGCATGTAGAACCACAAAGCTGGTCGAATAGATCATCGATCCTCGACATCGGATATTTATTCTTCACTATAACGCGATTCAGCTTTTTATAGTCAATACACAACCGCAAAGACCCATCTTTCTTCTTGGAGAACAATGTTGGAGCACCCCAAGGTGAAGAACTAGGGTGAATAAAACCCAACTCATAGAGCTCTTGCAATTGGGAATTCAATTCCTGCAACTCTGCTGGCGCAAACCTATAAGGTGGCACTGAAATAGGTGACGTACCGGGCAATAGATCGATCGAAAACTCCACCTCCCGCTTAGGCGGCAAACCTGGCAACTCCTCCGAGAATACATCCGGAAACTCGCAAACAACAAGTGGCAACTCACCATGGCGTGAAAGATCGTCGTCCAAACTGAGACTGGCAAGCATGAAACTGATAGAATCGTGCTCTCTGGGATCGTAGAAACAAGAATCGACTGACTCTTTCCTATCACCATAAACATAGAAATAAACTCTCTTAGAAGAGAAAACCCACACTCAGTGTCGGTGGCAATCGATATTGGCATGGAAGGTAGACAACCAATCCATTCCCAAGATAAGGTCAAATCTGGACATGCTCAAAATGATGAAATCAAAAGTAAAACGATGGTCCTCGAGCATCAGCTCACAGTCTGCAAATCTGGCTCAATCGAACACGATCTCCAATGGGTGTATCAACAAACAATGATGGATCCAATATGTCCATGTATAACTCCAATGTACGGACAAATGATGCGGCAATGAAAGAATGCGATGCATCTGAATCAAATAGTATGCTAGCCCATGAATTATAAATAAGAAACATACCCCGAATGACAAAAGTCTCTGGTTGCTGCTTAGAAGTGGAAGGAGTCGAAGCTGCTGGGATGACATAAGATCTGCCAATAGTCGTCGGACCCTGCTGATACCCGTCCCTCGGCGGGAACTATTGTGCTGGCATGGTAGGAGTCACAACCCCGCCAGTATGAGAAGCCTGGACAGAAACTGCTGGTCCTGACTGCTGAGGGCGCTGATGTCCACCCCGCTGCTACTGCTACTGCTGTACTGGCCTGGTATCACCGAGACCACTTCCCCTCCCTGGGCAATTTCTAACCATATGAATCACCTGGCCACAATCGAAGCAAATAGGTGCTCGGCATTCAACTCTCATGTGTCCTGTCTAATGGCACCAGTGATATATCTTCGGTCTCTGCACAGAACCCACACTAGTATGTGATCTCTGGCCTCGAGAGAAACGAGACTGCTCTATCTGGCGTCTCTTTCCAAAACTTCTTGATGAAGAACTGGAATTGGAAACCTGTCTGCGTGGCTCCCAAATCTTTACTTCCCTGGACTGCTCTTTCTTAGGCTCGATAGCCCTCACACAATCCACAATATCAGCAAAAACACGAATACGCTGGCTCATCACTAGCCGCTGGACTGAAGGGTGAAGACCCTTCTCAAAACACTTGCATTTTCTTTCCTCTGTGCTGACCAAATCTATGGCAAATCGAGGCAAAGCCTGAAACTGCATTGCGTACTGGGACACTGTCATAGTCCCCTGCTCTAGTCTCTCAAACTACTCCCGTAACTGCTCTCTGTAGCTCTCGGGGAAATACTGCCCCTCAAAGATAGTCTGGAAATCAACCCAGGTCATCCCGCGAACAGGATCAAGAATAGCCTGTCGATCAGCATCTCCACTGGCAAGGAAGCTGGCACGTCGCATCTATGAGATCGAACTCCACCACTGACTATCCTCTATGGTCAGCTGGTAGGTAGCAAATGAGATTCGCAATTTGTCGTCCACAATATCGAGAGTGTCCAACACCTTCCTTACCTCGAATAACCAATGATCCTCTTCCAAGGGATCACCCTCACCATTGAACTTCGGAGGGTCCATGCGCCTGAACTCACGTAGTACCTCAATAGTACAGTTTTTCGCATTCTCTCGCGGTGCATCAAATCTGCGATTGGCCTCGACCATAGCGGCTGCAAGCTCTCGGGCAAACTGGCTAAGGAAACAAGCCCTTTTAAAACAGGTACTATAGGAGGTACCTCATTCTCCAACCCGCGTATCCTATCGTTAACTTCCTCACTATGAGCATCCGGGGTGTTCGCACCCTGGCGACCACGACCCCTTCCTCTAGCACGATGATGAGCCATTTCTATAAGAGGTCATAAATACGATAAGAATAGAGCACAAGACAAGGCTCGAATAGATAGTTCAATCAATGACGTAAGGCTCAATCAAAGAGGAGTGAACTCAACAATATCAAAGACGGATTCTCATAGACAATGGAATCAACAAACATGGCTACACCTAAAGGGAGGAATAATGCACGAGTGTTACTTCTTTAACTCACACCAACCTATGGATCATTGCCAATGCATGCTCAAATGTTCACACACACATGCTAGATGATGCAAAATCAAACTCAATGCAACCCATAGAGACTAGGAGTCTCCCCAAAGGCCTAAGTTTTCGAAACCGAAAGCTCTGATACCAAGTTGTCACGCCCTGGATTTTCAAACATTTTTTTAAAATCAATTAGAAATGGGGAACAATAATGGATCATCTCATCATTCACAAATATCTAAGTACCATTCCATTCCCAATACACATGGATATGAAAATCTAGGCATGATATAAAATAAAATCACATTCCAACACATAGAGTTAGAGAGAAAGATAGGGTTTAAAGTTTACAAGTCCACTACCCTATTACAAGCCCAAGGGGCCAAATTGAAATAAAGAAAAGTACATTGGTGTTCCAAAGGTTCCAATGCATCAAAGCGCTCCAAAATCACCAAGAAAATGTTCTTTACCTGCAGAGTCTAAAAAAGAAGGGCGTATCACGCCAAATTAATAAATATCTATCAACTAGCATGTTCAAGACTCGCATGAACGAGTGTGTGAATGTACAGAATAATATAAAAAGATGCATGAGACAATGCAAGGCAATGATCCAATATCTACAATGTGACTTAACCTAGCCAACATAATTAAGTATTATTCAAGAGACCACAAGCCAAGGGTCTATACATGTGAGAGTTCTCCTTCTATTTCAAGGGACCAAGTGTGAGTTCATTCATTTATGTGTTTCATGATTGCACAATAGCCAATGCAAGGGGATTCCATTACAAGTCTAATTCGTACCATGTTTCTTTTATCAAATAGGATAAACCCCGGAATCCCTAGTCAAATCCATTCCGTGTTATCCAAATATCATCAAATTAGTATGAATCATGGAATCCCTAGTCAAGTCCATTCCATATTTATACAAGTATAAATCCCGGAATTCCTAGTCAAGTCCATTTCGTATTTATATAATTATTATTGTAACGTTGATAGGATGAGGTATAGAATAGTAGCCTGTTGACACACTATCTAACTTAATCCGTCTTTCCCAAAGTCCGTTGGGAGGGCTCACGTCGCCCCTATTGTGCACAATGTCGTGGGTGGAGCAACCATCCCGGGATCCCATAATCAAGTCTGTTCCCGAATATCAATATCAAGTCCACATCATTGTTATCAAGTAATATCCCGCGAGTCCCTAGTCAAGTCCACTCCCTCATTATCGTCACAAGTTAACTATGCCAAGAATCCCTATAATCAAGTCCATTCCCGCATAGAAACTAGCCAATGTTATCGTTGGCCATCACATTTGTTCATTGGTGGTCATTATCGCATTTTCATTCAATTTCGAGTAAGGGGTAATATCGTGCAACATAGTCAATGTGCGACTAAAATTCATTATACATGACCACCACCCCAACCCCATCCATTAAGGCTTATCTATGCCCAATTTTACATTTCCGAAGTCAATTTTACCATTCGACGTTATATTGACCAAATCCCCCAAATTTGTACATTAGGGTTTATCAAAAATTGGGGCTTTTCACATATGTTATTCAAGCATGAAATTGAATCTTGTCCTAAGTGTATACAACCCTAAGGACTCAATCTACCATCAATTTCATCATTAGACCTCAAACCCTAGGTCAAATTCATCAATACATGCTACACATAAAATATGTATAAATTGACTAGATTTCAAGGGAGAGAGAGGGAAGGCACAATCTAGAACATATCTATAGATAGAAGTCTCCTACCTCAATGGAGCTTGAGAAAACCCTAGCTTTTGAACTTTGATGAATGACGAAACTAGTGGGCTTTCCGGAGAGCTCTCAGCGTGTAGATCGACATTTGTTCACGAACTTTCTTGATTTGAGCCCTCTAGGGCCTTGGTCTTGAGGAGAGAGGTGAGAGCTCTAATGGAGGTAGAGAGATATATAGAGAGAGTGTAGGGTTGTAATGAGGAAGAAGGAGGACCCCTTAGGCAATTGTAGGGTTAAATTTACATTTTTTGGTGAATTGACCACAATACCCTTCATTAAAAACGGATTTAGCACGCTTTTCTAGTTCCTCGTCCGGACGGGAACCCCGTCGTCCGGACGAGCACACACCACCTTCCGGATGGGACCCATCCTCATCCGTACCAAGCCTTCTGAAGCAAAACCCCAACTCTCTAATCCATCATCCGGAACACAGCCCTTCCCCGTCTGCACGAGCCTCCAGCAAACTGCCCAGAAATGGTTGAAACTGCTACGGCCTCTTTGCGACACATCCAAAAGCATATCCTCAACGTTACTTACATTCCTTCGAAGTCCTAAGGCTATTCCATGACCTTCCAAAAGAATCACAAGCGTCGGTTCATAATTTATAGATGAATTTAGGTGTCGAAAATATATTTATACATATGAAATTTTGGGTCGTTACAAGTGGGGGTTGGAAGATTAGAGATAAGCCCAATCTTGGCTTGATCAACCTCAATGCCTTTGGCTGATACAATGTGGACCAACACAATTCCTGAAGTCACCATAAAATGGCATTTCTACCAGTTCAAAACTAACTTCTTCTCCTCACACCTTACCAACACTTGTTCAAGATGACTTAAGCAATCGTCAAATGTGTTCCCAAAAACTGAAAAGTCATCCATGAACACTTTCATAACTCTCTAAATCATATCACTAAAAATTCCCAACATACACCATTGAAATGTCCCTAGGGCATTACAAAGTCCAAAAGGCATCCCCGGTAGGCGTATGTGCCAAACAGACATGTAAATGTCATTTTCTCTTGGTTCTCAAAGGCTATTTTGATTTGATTATACTCCGAATACCCATCGAGGAAGCAATAATAGGCATGCCCCACTACCCTTTCAAGCATTTGATCAATGAAAAGAAAGGGGAAGTAGTCCTTTATTGTGCATGTATTGAGTTTCCGGTAGTCAATGCAAACTCTCCACCCGGTAACAACACGAGTGGGAATTAATTTATTTTTGTATTTTTTACTACCGTGACCCCTAATTTATTCGAAACCACTCGTACAGGGCTTACCCATTTGCTATCCGCAATAGGGTATATGATGCCAACATCTAATAACTTCAAAACTTTACTCCTCACGACATCCTTTATGTTTGGATTTAAATGGTGTTGTGATTGCCGTGAGGGCTTGGCATCATCTTCGAGGTAAATCCGGTGGGTGTACAAAGTTGGGTCTATATCGTGTATGTCCGCAATGGTCCATCACAATGCACTTTTATGATTCCTCAACACCTCCATTAATTTTTTATCTTGAGCTTGCTCAAGTGTGGAGGAAATCACAACTGGATACGTTTCATCACTCCCTAGAAACACATACTTCAAGTTAGAGGGCAATTATTTTAATTCAAGTTAAGGTGCCCTCTTTTGAGATGGTTCACTAGGCCTCTCTACTTCTCCTAATTCCTTAAAAGTATCTCTCCATCCCACTCTACTTACTACATCTACCTCCTCCAAATAGGCCAAAAACTCTAACTCTTCGGGAGAAGGAACATGTTCCTCCACTCCCGCATTCAACAAACACGATGCAAGTGGGTCATTTGTAAAATTACTCCCACAATAACCCAAGGTCTCAACAATATTGACTTCGTGGATCTCCTCATCGTCCCCCGGTTGCCTACACACATTAAAGACATTTAATTCCATTGTCATATTTCCAAAGGTGAGATGCATGATCCCATTCCTGCAATTGATTTGGGCATTTGCGGTAGCAAGGAAGGGACATCCCAAGATGACGGGAATTTGTGTGGCAATGTTGGCAACGGGTTGGGTATCCAAAACTACAAAGTCCACGGGGAAGTAAAATTTTTCAATCTGCCCAATGACATCTATTACCATTCCCCGTGGTACCTTAATACTCCGATCCTCAAGTTGGAGAGTTATACTTGTGGGTTGTAACTTTCCAAGCCCAAGTTGCTCATAAACCGAGTAGGATAAAAGATTAACACTTGCTCCAAGGTCAAGCAAGGCTCTCTCGATTTTTGTGGCCCCAATGGTTATGGCAATGGTAGGGCACCCCGGGTCTTTGTACTTTGGAGGGGTTTCGGCCTTGAGAAGAGAACTCACATTTTCAGCAAGGAAGGCCTTTTTCTGAACAGACAATTTTCTTTTGACCGTGCAAAGATCTTTTAAGAACTTGGCATAAGATGGGACTTGCTGAATAGCATCAAGCAAAGGAATATTCACCTTGACTTGTTTAAAAAGTTCATAAATTTTAGCATGATCATTCATCTTAGCCAAGCCCTTAAACCTTTGAGAAAAAGGTGTCGGGATGGACTTGCTTCCCTTAGGCTCAATGTCAAGGCCTCCTTATTCAATGTTTTCTTCTTTCAGTTCCTCTTCTTTTTCTTCACTTGTGATTTAAATTGATTTCCAGGGAGGAATCGTTTTGTCAATGGTTTTACCACTCCTCAAAGTGGTGATTGCCTTGAATTGTTCTTGATTTTTCTTTTTCCTGGGTGAACTCCCGATGCAATGTTGCCCCTTTGGATTGGCTTGGGGTTGAACCGGAAATTTTCCTTTTTCTTGTTGGAGGAGACCGAGAGTGGTGTTCATCTTCATCATTTGTTGTTGCAATTCCATTATGATTTGATTGGTTGTTGTTGTTGAGTGGATTGCATGAATTGCATTACGGTCTCCTCAAAATTCCTTTTGTTGGATGGTTAGTACAAGGGCACTTGTTGTGAAGGATTTTGATTGAAATTTTGATTTTGTAACCCTTGTTGATTGGAGTGGGGTTGAGGATGGGATGGTCCGGGGTTGTTATCATTCCTCCACTGAAAGTTTGGATGATTTTTCCAACTTGAATTATATCCTTCAATGTGAATGTTGTTGTTGATTGCCGGGGTTGGTTTTGAGATTGTTAGTTAACGTAGTTAACCCCGGTTTGTTCATTTAACAACCCCTTGAGAGTAGGAATGGTAGGGCATTGATGAGTGACATTGTCGTCGGTCTTGCAAATGGCACACAACTCTTTCCTTGGTTGAGCTACTTTATTGATTTTTTCCATTTCAAGACCTTCGACCTTGCAGGTGAGTTGGGTGATCCTTGCTTGTAGGTCGTCGGAAGATTGAAAGATATTTGAAGAGTTTTCTCCCTTAGACCTATCGTTGGGATCGGTGTTATCCCATGTTTGAGCTAACTCGGCTAAATGATCAAAATAATCCATGGCGTCATCGGCATTTTCTGTAGGAAGTCTCCTTGGCACATAATTTTAATGAATTGACGTATTTTTGGAGAACTCTCTTCATGAAAGAAACTTACCAAATTCCATGCCGAGAAGCCATGATGGGGCACCAAGTTTAAGAGATCCTTGAATCTCTCCCAACTTTGATAGAATGGCTCATGTGGTTTTTCAACAAAATTTTGGATTTGCTTTTTCAGCACGATGGTTTTGTGCATTGGAAAGAATTTAGTGAAGAAAGCCTTAGTCAGCTCTTCCCAAGAATTGATGGACCTAGACCTCAACCCATTGTACCAAGTTGTGGCCCAGTCCTTTAAAGTGAAGGAGAAGAGATTCATGAAGGCAAAATCTTCCCTTTGGTTCCTCTCAAGCATGATGCGCACAATCTCCTCAAATTCTTTTATATGAAGATATGGGCTTTCGTGATCAAGCCCGTGAAAGTGAGGAAGACAAGGGAGCATTGAAGGTCGAACTGTTGTACCGAAAAGCAACCAAGAGGGGGGTGAATTGGTCTCCAACAATAACGACCAAATAAACATTAAACTTAAAATGTAAGTAACCAACTAAGAACTATATCAAAATATATTATAATTCTTATTCTAGAATCAAATACCAAAACCCTTCCGTTACACCTAAGTTGTTGCAATACGGCAATATTTGAGGTTTTCGGGATTGTTTTGATTCTTTTAATTTAGATTAAAAATATATTTTCATAACACAAAATATATCAAACATAATAATGAAAGTACAAGAGATAGAGAGATAGAGAGACAATATACAAAGAGTTATAGTGGTTCGATAGGGCATGTCTCTCCCTACCTATGTCCACTTTCCCTACAACGTGTGAAGGATTCCACTAACGTAAGTAACCACCTAATGTGATTATAAATTACAGTGTGAGTGAGGTCCTTCAAGAGTGTCCTCCAACCGTTATAAACTAGACCTTCGAGGGTGGTCTACAACTGTTATCCTAGGACCTTCACGGGTGGCCTACAACCTTTCATTGAGGACCTTCTAGGGTGGCCTCCAACCTATCTACAAGGGTATAATCCTTGTTTTACAAAGTAAGAACAAAGAGCAAAGGTTAGGAGTTTGTGATTGAACTCTTTTACAAGTAAAAACCTAAGAAGAAATGAAGACTAAATAAATTTAACCAAAGTAATAAGAGTCTTCTTCTTCAATCTTCAATATGACCAGAGATATATGACACTCTTGAAGATTCTTGTCTTGGTCTCTTGAGGGATTGAAGCTTGAGAGATGATTGAACAAAGTGTAGGCTTGAATGCTTCCAAAAACCCTTTAAAGTCTCTCTTTAATTCTTTGGAAAATTACAAAATGTTTTGACAGTCGTCTTAGTAGTGCACAACATAAAACATAACAATAATATAACATTGTAACACAAAATTATTGGACCAGATCCCCGGCCGGTGGACCGGTTCCACTACCGATTGGCCATTTTGCTTCCTTTGGGGTTTGAGATGCTTCCATATACTCCTGCATTATTTTGGTACACAATCCGGGAATAATAGTGAGGCAGAATAATTACAAAGCATATTACCAAAATATTCAAATATAATTCAAACTTAAATTTGAATAATGAATCCTTTCTATTCTCAAACAAAAAACACAATCCTTGACACATCAAATAAGCCTCTTAAAACATGTCATGTGTCCAATAAGAATATATTTGCAAGCATAAATATATTCAATGATTTACGTAAAAGCATAATTCTATTTAGAATAAAAATACTAACTATTCATTCTATATAAGAATATCTTATTTTTAAATACTTCCATTCAATAAAGATTATGCCATAT
>NMUG010002737.1:0-15594 GCA_002855965.1 Monotropa hypopitys
ATCCTCATCATGAACATTCGGTTCTTCCTCCACAAGGGATGGTGGAGGGGTGATTTGAGTAGGAAGGATCGAAGTAGGAGGTGGTGGATGAACTTCATTAGTAAGCACTCGTCCACTCCTAAGAGTAGTGATGGACTTAGCTTGTTCATGGGTAAGGGAGGAATTGGAAGATGGACCCGTGAAGGCTTGGTTTTGGGGATTTGCAATGGGTTGAGATGGAAACTTTCCTTTCTCATTGGAGAGTGTCCCCAAAGAAGAAGTAAGTTTTGAGATTTGATCCCGTAGGTCATCATTGATGGTAGCTTGGGATTGAATAAATTGATTTATAGTGTCTTCCATGCTTTTTTTATTGGGAGGTTGATATGATTGGGGAGCCATGGAAGATCCGATTTGTTGGTTAGGAAATGGGTGTGAGTTTGGGTTAAGATTAGGAGCATACCGCGGTGGGATATGTCCTTGGTTTTGGAATCCGAGTGGAGGAGGTTGGTTGAATTGGGATTGATTTGGATATTGTTGGGACCCTTGATTTGATCCTTGGTTGTCTTGATTTTCCCAACTCAATCGAGGATGATTCCTCCAATTTGGGTTGTACCCACCGGACAATGACACATTTTTCTGGAAATTATTGATCGAATTCACACCAACTTGGTTCGGAGTGGAGAGAAGGTCCTTAACAACGGGTAAGGTTGGGGACCTATCGGTAGCATGCCCGGTCACATCACATATAGCACAAGATTCCACGTTAGCCACCGAAGCTACAGGACTATTTTTGGTGACCTCAAGACTCTCAATTTTTCTGGTGAGTTGCGCAAGCCTCAACGACAAGTCGTCTTGGTCGCAAAGATGATGCTTCATAGCCACACCTTGGCTTTGACTAGAGGAAGGATGAGTCCTATCATTGGAATCGGAGTAATCCCAAGACTGGTTATTTTCTGCCAAGAAGTCAAAATAGTCTAAAGCCTCGGTGGGCCCTTTATCCAAAAAAGTTCCATTGCACATCATGTCGATGAATTGGCGATTTCGTTGCGAAATGCCCTCATAGAAATAAACCACCTTTTAGGCATCATCAAAACCATGATGTGGAACGGCATTCAATAAGTCCTTAAAACGTTCCCAACAAGTCCCAAATGACTCTCCATCCTTCTCGGTAAACAATGTGATTAGTTTCTTCAAGGCCCGAGTATGATGGAGTGGGAAAAACTTTTTATAGAACTCTCCTTGCATATCCTCTCAAGAGACAATGGATTGAGCCTTTAGCGAGTTAAGCCAACTCTTGGCTTGGTCCTTGAGAGAAAATGGAAAGAGCTTCATCCTTGCGGATGGGAGTTGAATTGGATTGTTACAAATTGTGCCCACTACCTCCTCAAAATCTCGCACGTGGAGATATGGATTTTCAGTTTGCATCCCATGAAAATGGGGTAGCATTTGGAAATGTGGGGATTTAACGGTGAAAATGGTATTGGCATTTCCCAATGGGTTAACTATGCAAGATTGTGGAGTCACACAATTTGGATTGAGGTAGTCTCACATAGTTCTCCCGGGCGCAATATTCAGATTATTGTTTGCATTTTGATTGTTATTTTCATTGTCTTCCGCCATTGGTTCAAGGGAGGGGAGTAGGATTTCGCACAAGTCTGTGATGTTGGTCACGAATGTAACCGTACATAGACTAATGGCCCCCTCAAGCAAGTTATTTTGGAAATGATTGTTTTTTATTCCAAAAGAAAATTCAACCACAATTGGACGTCGCCTTCCCCGGCAACGGCGCCAAAAATGCTTTACGTTCTCAAGTGCGTTATATTAAGAGATTTTCCAAAGCGTAGGGCTGAGATACGTGTAGCACAATACTCGGAAGTCCGAGGTCGAATCCACAGAGAGGGATCGATCCAATAGTGAATGAGTTATTCTTTTGGGGATTTTCAGATTATGGGCTATAGGTGGCCAACCAATTTGGAATGTGATTTGTATTTTTAGATATTCTTCCTAAGAACTTGAATTAGAATTTAACTTAATTAAAAAGAGGGAACGACAATGGAGCATTCACCCGAGGCACTAATGGGTCACACACCCTTGACATCGACGGATTACGGCCAAGACGTGGCCATCATCCAGAGTAATACTCAAGTAAACCATCTTGTAGAAAGAGATATGAAACCCCTAGAAACAATCTCCATGAGACATGATATTCACTAACCACTAGGACATCGCACAAAGAACTAAGCGTGACAAAATGTTGACAACGCTTAGTCAAAGTGATAACACTAGGGGTAGGAACCAAAAATAGGAAATTCATTCTAGGTGTTCCACACAATGACCACAAGGTCAAGAGTTGTGCTACACCATTAGGGCCAAGGGGGAAATGGCTCCAAGGCCACCCCAAACCCACTACTCACTCATTGCCATTGATAGAAAAATCAAAGAGATAGAAAGTAAGTGCATAAACTTGGACAAGGTAAGAAAAGAAGAACTTGAGAAACTTACTAAGATGGTCTTTAAAAATCAAATTACTAATCTGAACTTCACCTTCAAGTATTGTTTTTAACAACCAAAGAGAAGAAGACAAGAGAGAAATACTTCTGAGAGAAAAACCAAAAACCAGAGAATCTAGAGAGAGAGAATTGTTAATTGTGTGTAATGTAATGTGTATCCTTGCATTCCCCCCACGAATTTGGCTTCCTCTGAAGGTCAAAGACCTTTGCACTTCTCAATTTTCCAAGTCCCCACAGGTCAAACCTTGGGATGAGACCGATTAATGAAAATAGACTTCAAATGTTTTAGCTTCAGACACACGTGTACCAATGCAGAGGATACCTGCATCGGTGCAGCCCTTTACATCATCCAACATTCAACCCCGCTGTATCGGTGCAGCAACGCTTTTCAAATGGTCTAATCACTTTGGTAACCCAGTGCATCGGTGCACCAAATCCTGCATCGGTGCAGGGTTGGTTCCTTCTGAGGTGCATCGGTGCACCATCAATTCTCCAGTTCTCTGATGCTTCCATCATTAAGCTGCATCGGTGCAGCAGAACTTGCATCGGTGTAGACTTCATTTGGGTGGATAATGCATCGGTGCATCTCCAATTTTCAAGTCCTCTGAAACACACAAGGTAGTGCTGCATCGGTGCAACAATTCTTCAATCGGTGCATGGCCCAAATGCCAGATAGTGCATCGGTGCACCATCGATTCATGACTCATTTGTTGTTTTCCAAGTCAGGCTGCATCGGTGCAGCACAAGGGTAAATCGGTGCAAACATTGGAAAATCAGCAAACACCATTCCAACTTGCCATGGAACTCTTCAACCATAATGTCCTCATCATGGATCAACAAAGTATTCTTCACTTCAAGTCCATTGTCGTGCCACAAGCATCAATTACGTCATTAGAAGCATGATTTCCTGAAATCCACTAAAATAGACCAAGTGCACATTATATCTCGAAAACAACCATTAAACAATGAAAACACATACAAGATGAGCATCGTTACCCCTATGATATACAATATTATGGGCTAATCACAAGGCCATGATGCGATAGAGCACATCAAGCATACAAACACGACCGAAGAATAATGTAATAACCAAGAGAACCCATTGAGACTAAGTGTCTCCCCACAGCTCCAAGGTATTTGAACCGAAAGCTCTGATACCAAGTTGTTACGCCCCAGATTTTCAAACCATTTTTTTGAAATACAGTTTTAATAATAAACAAGGGATACAACTAGTTGCCATTTAGATACATTTAGTTGAATTTCTCATTACATCACAGAGCAGTACAAAGGAGAAGTACAACAAAGTAAAGAGCGGAAGTGAAGTACTAGTACTGTCCTACTACAACTACTACAGTGAACAAGAACTACAAGTACAGAGTAAAATAACTACAACTGAAGGTACTATAACTGAAAAGTAAAGTACAAGAGAGGCCACTATAACTGAAGTTGCCGAGCCCAAGAAAATCCAGCCGCTGACTCCAACTCCAAGTACGTCTAGCCCTGCAACACAAACTAGAAAAATAAAAAGAAAGAGGGTCTGAGCAAACCACGGCTCAGTGAGAAAACCCCCCAACTACTACCAAGCATGCACATGCGGTGCGTGCCTACGTGCCCACAACCAATGTACTAGAACAATAAAGAAACCAAAGTGCACGTAGTGTAAACCTAACTCAAGGCAACCGTGACATAGGCATAACGCCACTAAGTGTGTACGACCAAATCCTCTAAACCGAGCAAGTGCGAAGAGTGAGGTATTCTAGGTCTAACCTAAGTGGACTCCAACACAACTCAACCAATCCTACCAATGAGGTAAAACAACTCTAAAGATCTACCAAGGATTCCAAACCAAAGTGAAGCTATGATATCCAACAACAACTCATTCCGCGGCGTCACTAACTATCGTTATCGTTAAGTATTAGAATCATAAGTAACTTTGGATATTTGAGATATTCATGTCTTTTCTATCTTTCCGTTCATTCATTTCACACTAGGCATAAATTCAAGAATACCGTCATAAGTCCATTCTTGATTTATCCTTTATCCTTGTTATACATTACCAATCGTTCCACAACTTGCCTTAGGAATAAATCCAAGAATTCCATCATAAGTTCATTCTTGATTTATCCTTTCATTCCTACATAACACGAATAAACCCAAGAATCCCCTCCTAAGTCCATTCTCGATTTATCCTATCATTGCATTTTTATCATTTGTGAATCGCATCATATTCGATGGGTCCGGTATAGTGGCTTCACTTCGCACTATCCTTTCCCCTCGTTACTCCCCAACTCGTTGAAAGGGCTACGATACTCCCCCATTATGCTTGTCACGACTCGTATTTTCTAAAGTATGTTTCCAGAATTAAATTCACTACTCTATTCGATTCATGGATTTTAGAGTAGACTCCTTGGATTGTATTAGCGATTGTAATTAGGTTTTGGACTCTGTGGTAGCGGAACATTGGCTCAAGGGGGTCGGGTCGGGCGCAGGTTCGGACCACGGTCTGGATCATCCATATTGGTATCGCTGTTCTCATGGCCCTTCGCCAAACCCAATGACCGACCGACATCCCTTCTCGGCAGCACGCTCCAACAGTATGGGAAGTCCGACCAATTGCTTCCTCCGGCTACTAAAGCGATCGGCAAAACATTGTTCACCCGTCTTGTGACGAAACTTCACTCTCGGCCGACCGACACATAGCGGAGGAGCACAACTTCGGCCTGACCTCCAGCAATGAGCAACTCGCCTTCCCTCCTTCCTCCATCCGTACGGTTGACCCGACCCATTGACTGCACCGGCCCGCGTTGGCCAGACCCGTGCATCATCCGGGTCAAATACCATACGGGGAAGCCCATGACTTGCAGCCCACACACCAAGATTTTCCCTAAAGGGCACCAATCCCTATAAATACTCCTCTTGGGTACTGTTCATGGGATCTGCTCTCCGATAGCCTAGCGTCCGACCTCAACTTGCTTTCTGTCTTCTTCTTTAAAAAGAGACTAACTTAAGCTTCGGAGGCCCCGTCAGTTAGAACCGATCAGAGGGCACTAACCCTTGTTTTGCAGGAGCCCAGTAGGTGAACCCTCTCTTGTCTTTGTAGGGACCTACACGAGCCGTCGGATTCGACAGCGACTGCCAGATTTCGGACAGCCAACTCCGGACCGACATCTAAGGGTCCGGTCACCTAGGAGGCCAGCTTTGAAGCTTTCGGGTACCATAATTGGCATTCACAGTGGGACCCCTCTTCTGAACTTTTAGTGGTATCCCTAGCATCTGTCAGCCTACTTGTCCTATGGGAACTGAGTTGCCGAACTTAACAGTCAATACCGACCTCTCCGGTTTTCCCCCACCTCTTCCTCCGCCCGTCGTCCCCCATCAGTCCGTGGGGATATTTGATCCGGCCGACGGTCTTACCTTCGCCAGACCCAGTTCAGATGTATCTGCCATCATGGATAGGATGATGAGGGAGAAGAATGCATAAATAGCTCTCCTGAAGGAGCAGGTTGCCAAGCTTAGTCATCCAGCCCTCCGAGCGACGTCCGCTACATCAAAATCAGGTGATAAAAGCCGCCACAGACCAGGGAAAGAGAAGGCTGGGGCTGATCCCCCTCGACTGACAGATAAAGAGCACTTCGAGGACTTCAGTATGCAGGAGATCGGAGAAACCACCCCAAGCGCCCGGACACTGGCATCCTCTGACGGGACCCTGTACGTATATGACCATGGGATCTTCGTCCCCGTCAGACCAAAGAAGCATGATCGAGCCCCACGAAGCCCGGAGAGAGATCGTCGACAAAGGCATAGACGCCATGCTTCCTCCTCCCCACACAGAGATGGCCGAGCGGAACACCGGCGAGACAGGAGAAGCCAGACTCCTGAATTTGCTCCGGCCAACACGCACCGCAATGTGGATCCAAGGCTAGGGCAACTCAGTGCCACACCTTATTCACGAACAATAGAGTCGGCAACAATCCCGGTCGGATTTCACCTGCCCAAATTTGCCAGGTATGAGCCTAAAACCGACGCTTATACACATCTTATTTATTTTCGGCAGGTGATATCTGTCTACACTTACGACGAGGCCGTCTTGTGCAAAGTCTTCCCGACAAGTCTGGGGACCCAGGGTTCTTTATGGTTCAACAAGCTCCCGAGAAGATCCATCCAGAGCTTCAGGGACCTTGAAAAGTCATTCTTATCTAGGTTTGTAACGAGCACCACTCCAAAGAAGGATGTCAGCACTCTGATCAGCCTCCGGAAAAGGCAGAGCGAATCACTCCGGCAATACGCCGACCGCTATTGGGAACTGTATAATGAGGTCCAGGACTGTGACCAGAATATTGCGGCCACCTCCTTCAAAATGGGGCTCGAGGCCGACAGCCCTATCTTCCAGAAGCTCATGATTCACCCTCCGGATGACATGGAAGATCTCATGCGGACAGTGGATAAGTATTTCCAGCTGGAGGATCTTTTGGCCGACCATGCATCTCAGCGGTCATCTGGCCGCCCGAATCAATCTGGCAAAACAGCTCCTCGTCGGCAGATAAACGTGGTGAAAGCAGGAGATATCCGAAGGCCTAGGCCAGAGGATTATGTGGCTGAAGTGACTGTCTTCTTGGAGCCCACCTACATGGTCTGCAAGCAAATTCGGGACATGTCATTCTGCAGGCGTCCGGACCAGAAAAAAGGTACGGAGGCCAATTACGCTGGGCGTGCATTCTGCACCTATCACAGGGAAAAAGGGCACTTTACGAATACCTGCCAACCGTTCAAAGCCTATATGGAATAGTTGGTCCGGCAGGGACACCTCAATCGCTGGATCGACAGGCCGAAGACCCAGGAATTATCCAGACAAGCAAGACCACCCGTTCCAGAAGAAGAGAACGCCCCGCTTATTCCGTAAGGGGCAAAACTAGTCTCCGGACAATTGTAAAAACGCTTTCCTTATTGAATAAAAACTCTTTATCATTATGGACATCTGTTTTTGCCTATGAATAATAACAGGTCTTGCAGCAAAGTCCGGCCTTCGGTAGGCGTGGCTCCGACAGGGTCCGAAAGGATATAAACTTGTCGTCCACCACCGTATGAGGTTCGGCAAATCGGCAAAAGTCCGGCCTCCTGTAGGCGTGGCTCCGGCAGGGTCCGAAAGGATATGAACTTGTCGTCCACCACCACATGAGGTCTGGCAAATCAGCATAAGACCAGCCTCCGGTAGATGTGGCTCCGGTAGGCGCAGCTTCGGGCTTTGATTATAACCTACCGTCCACCACCGCATGAGGTCCGGTCGATCGGGAGGAGTCCAGTTCTCCGATACGCGTGGCTCCGGTAGGCGCAACTTCGGGCTTTGATTATAACCTGCCGTCCACCACAGCTTGAGTCCGGTACTCTATCCCTCATTACAAGATCACTCGGGAAAAGTCCGGTTCTCCGATACTCGTGGCTCCGGTAGGCACAACTGCGGGCTTTGATTATAACCTGCTGTCCACCACAGCTTGAGTCCGGTAGCTTTTCCCTCGACATGAGATCAACCAGCAAACGTCCGGCCTCCGGTAGGCATGGCTCCGGTAGGGTCCGAAATGATATGAACTCGTCGTCCACCACCACATGAGGTTCGACAAATTAGCAGAAGACCGGCCTCCGGTAGGCATGGCTCCGATAGGCACAGCTTCGGGCTTTGATTATAACCTACTGTCCACCACCGCATGAGGTCCGGCCGATCGGGAGGAGTCCGGTTCTCCGATACTCGTGGCTCTGGCAGGCGCAGCTTCGGGCTTTGATTATAACCTGCCGTCCACCACAGCTTGAGTCCGGTATTCCATCCCTCATTACAAGATCTCTCTACAGCAAGAGTCCGGCCTCCGGTAGGCGTGGCTCCGGTAGGCGCAACTTCGGGCTTTGATTATAACCTACCGACCACCACTACATGAGGTCCGGAACCCCATACCCCATTGCAGGATATCTCTCCTCAGCAAAGTCCGCCCTCCGGTAGGCGTGGGTCCGGCAGGGTCCGAAAGGATATGAACTTGCCGTCCATCGCCGAATGAGGTTCGACAACTTTGCCCCCAGTCTAGGGTCATTATGCAACTATAAATGATAACTTATTATCGTCGGCAAAGCGACATGATCACCCAGCTAGCGGCCGGAATATAGATTATCAAAGCCCGATCTATTTATTTGGACTACTGGATCTATATTCTATCAACTCTCCGGAAAAAGGGCATGTGCGCCGACCAAACGACCGGATCTTCTTTATTGACAGAGCCGTACCATTATTAAACGGTCTCCTACTTATGTCTATCCTGTCGGAAGGCTCGACAGCCGGATTTCAATCATTAATGACACGCCTCACTATCCCTGTATGAGGGCTTGATACTCGGTCTACTCGGATCTATTTCTAAGTAACTATCCGACGCGCCCTCCGGCAGAAAAAAGGTAACATCAAAAACAAAAATTTTCATACATATGTTACAATATTTGTACAGGGCAAAAACAGAAAAAGAGGGCATTACAGCTGTACCAAAGAAGCAGTCTCCGGAGCAACAGTTGAATTAGTCTCCGGTAGACTGCCAGAAGAACCCTCCGGCTAATCCACAGCTGATCCCTCCGGTAGAATGCCAGGTGCATCTTCCGGCAGGTTTACGGCAGGGTCCTCCGGAGCGTCAATGGGAGTGTCACCATTCGGGAACTCTAGTGGAGGGATCGTGCGCTCCAGCACAATTACATTCAACCGGAAGGGGGAGTCTGTAGGAATTCCAGTGGTATCTAGTGCCATCTGCCAGACTTCGTGGTAGTCCAAGCCATAACCTATCTGAAAGCCGATCTTATGAGCCTTCAGGCATATCTCGTGCATCTCCTGGCTATACACCTCACGGGCGTCTCTAAGGCCCTCAGTATAGGCATTCTTGTCAGCCTCGGCCACTGCTTTCCGAAGCCTTTCTTTGGAGTCCCCTCTGTCATCCATCATCTTCTGCAGTTCGGCCTGCTCTACCACTACCTTCTCTACCTCCCGGAGGAGGGTGTTTTTATGGATTTCCACAGCCTCGAGATTAGCCTACAGCTTATGCGCTCGGGCATCAACCCTCCATACCCCTCAGAGGATCGACTGGGTACAATCATACATGCCAGAGAGGCTTTGGCAGGCCTGAAAGAAGTCAGAAGCTGGTCGTCAGAGAAACTCAAGGGGGTAGATACAACCAGAGGGAAGGAAGCCGATACCTTTATTAAGCATGTTCCGGCGTGATCATAAAGCTTCTCTACATCAGCCGGAAGGGCCCTCATGTCAGCCGGCAACAGTAATGTGCTAAGGAGGGGGTGTGCGACCCACGAGTCGGCATTCACACTATCCGTCGTCAAAACCGGCCTCCTGTTGTACTTAAGGAAGCTGGGAGCCCAGGGTTGGGGCGGATCTGGAACGGCCGGAGGCGTCAGATCATTTCGCTGAACCGTAAATCTTGTGAACTCGGGATCGTAGTTCAGGGGGTCTTCATCGTCTGGATCGTATTCAAGGGGCTCTTCCTTGACTCGGCGCAACTCTGAAACGTCAACCGGAGGGGCAGTCGGTGGAGAAGCTGTCTCCGGTCAAACATAGCTCGGCCTGGTCCCTTTCTCTGCCTCGGCGGTCCTCATCGCTTCAGCATCCCTCTCCTGGAAATATTGAAGAACGGTCAGCCTTCTTCGAGGAGGATCTCGGACAGTCGGATCGTCCAAGGCTTTCCTCTTCCCTTTCCCCTTCTGGTCTTCCAGAAACCTCTGATAAGTCGGTTCATACCCCAGGAGGGTGGGGGAATCCCTCCCGTTACATCCCATCAGAACCTCGATCCGGGAAACCGACGATGTCCTCCTCAGATAGGTGGAAATTGACGATACAACTGCATAGGAAAAACAAAGTCAAAGCAAGACTGGGGGTAGGGAACTTTTAAAGCTAAATGGCCGAACACTCACCAGGACGACTCTTCTTCTTCAGCAAGGGGTACAAACGTTCCTCCCCTGGGGCGAAGCTGTACTCGCCGAACAGCTGGAGGTACAACCCCCCCATTTGTCTGAGTCCGGTAGCCTCAAAAAGACATCCCCATACGGTTTTCGGGCAGTAAAATAGTATCTGCCGGACGATCGGTTTCGAGAAAGAGAAAATAATCCCATCAGGTCCGGAATGGTGAACTCCAAGCCATCTCTCTCGCACAGTGCCAGGATGCAACCTATAGTCCGGTAGCCATTTACCGACAGCTGATTCGGTGCAAGGTGGAACAAGAATCTCTGAGGAAGGGGTGAAATGGAACTCTCAGCCGCCCTTCGGTAACGGCCATCAGGGGAACCGTTACGAAGTCTTCAGAATAGGAAACCTCCGTACCAACTTCCACACAGTTTACCTATGCCGGAATCCCATACCGACGGAGAAACTCTTGAAATTCAGAGACTCCCCCGCGAAAGTAGCTCAGGTAAGGATAGGGCTGGTCCCCTCCCGGCGCCCTGATCGGTCTTCCTAAAGCCCTGTTCGGCCGACTCCCAGTGGCTACATAGGTGGTCTCATTTTGATCCGAAAAATGATCAACGATATTGGTTCGGCCATTGCCTTAGGTCTGCCTCGTGGTGGAGGTCTCCGGTGTATAGACCTCCAACGCAGAGTGGCCGGACAGAGGAGATGTCTCTGAGCTGATCACCGGGGTTTGCTCCGAAGGCATCTGAAACAGGGAATCCGAATCAACGCTTGAAGAGGAAGAGAGGATGTCAATTACCTGGTCCATTCCAGTTGAGAGAGATGGTTGCCGAAGGATACTAGCTCTCCGGAGGGTCTTCTTGTTCGAGCGTAAGTCCCGAACATCCAGCATCAACGCCCTATTTATAGGTTCCAACCAGGTACGCGACCTACAGCTGTCAAACATTAAAAATATGCAAAAATACCGAAGTATCATTTGACCAGCGAACCAAGCGCCACCACGTGGAAACTCGCTGACATCTCCACCATTCGTTTTCTGACAATGTCAGATGTCAGCATCTTCCGTATCAAAACCGCCCCTCCGGAGCAAAGGTTCGGCCCTACTCGATCAATCCTTTCCAGCCGAGCTGAAAAGGATTGAGGGGCTACCACAGACTCCTCCTTAGTTTATACATATTATTCGTGGTTGATTCGGGGTGTCTCGGGGAAGTCCCGGGGACCCTTGGCATTGAAATTTAGCATCAGGAGGAGTTTGCATCGGTGCAAAGTGGTCTTGCACCGATGCATGAGTTTTTGGAAGTTTGCATCGATGCAGAGAATAGCTTCACCGGTGCACAAACCTTCTATTCACTTCTGGGCAAGTTTGCATCGGTGCAAAGTGGAGTTGCACCGGTGCACAAACTTACTGTTCAAAATTCTAAGGAGTTTGCACCGGTGCAGAGCTGCCTTGCACCGGTGCATATAGGTGTTTCGATAGATTTTAATACTCATTAAGGGCATTATGGTCTTTTCAAGTGGGGGTTGTATATATGTTTTAGGGAGCTTGAGAGACCCTCATTTTCACTCAACTCTCTCTCTCTCCTTCTCTCCCATCCGTAAGTCTCTCTCTCTCTCTCTCAAACTCATTTCTCCCCCCCCCTCTCCCTTGATTTCATGGCTAACCGTTGGGTTTTGTGGATTTGCCATTCATTAACGTTGACGACGGCGAGACGATCTACGCATCTACGGTCTCGGATGGTGGTGTTATGTTGAACGTTTTCCGGCGACCTTGGAGCTCCGGTGATTTCTCCAGTGGGTAAACTTCCTAATTCCTATTAAGTTTGTGTATGTGTGTACATAGGCTTGATGTGGTAGTCATAGTCTAAGCCTTGTATTTTATAACCTAGGGTTATGTTGTGGTTGAATTGAGTGGTGATCTTGGGCCCACTAGTTGTTTGATATAATGCTCTAGAGGCTTAGGTGCACCACGTGTTCGACGAAATTCCCGTGAGGGGGATGACTTGTATTTTTGATGGTTTATAGATTAATTGGTGGCCATTGGAATTAGGGGCCACCAAGTGTTTGGTGAATTGCCCATGTGAATCTTGAGTTGTACCTTGGAGAATTTGACACCGTTGGGTTGTGGTAGAATTTGTATGGTTACGTGATTGGTCACATTACGTTCGTATGATCACCGTAGGATCCATGGGATATAGTGAGTACCAAGTGTTCGATGAATTACCCTCGTTGGATGTTGTAGAGAAATTGGATCATTTGGATTACCCAGGTGGTGGTAGAATCTTGAACATGGTCACGTGAGCATCTTGTGTACCCTTGCGATTGTGGGCCTTGTTGGTCTTGATACACTCCTTGGAGGTTGTCGGCTTGTCGGTCGTAGCCATACATTAGCCAAAAGACCATTTAAGTGAATTTATAATTACCAATATAATGAAAAAATGATTTCCAAATTATCAAAATGTGACCCAAACGGCCGGTCGGCGTAACCTGACACGGAGCCAAGGTGTCCCATATTGAAATTTAGAAGATCGATTCTTCAAAGTATAGAAATCAATTGACTCTTGAAAATTCATAGTCCGATTAAGTATCCAGTCGGTCATGGCCATATATAAGGCTAGAATATCGTATAATGCACTTTCAAGAATCAACTTTCAGAGTGCGGAAAATAGACCACCGATGGAACCGATGATTTATATTCAATGCGAGGAACGAACATAAGAGATAAATTACATTGTTGCGATTAAAATAAGTTGTATATTTATATACCTTGTCCAAATTACAATTGAGGTAGGATACGTTATCCGATTCAATTCACACGGTTATAATGATGTATAGTATACGTGGATCACTCCTACTATAACGAAACTATAACCCGGAAATAGTAACCGGGACTTTCCTAATATGAAGTATAAATATAGAAAGATGATTATAAGGAATGTAACATTGATGTAAAAATGGATTGGCAAAATTTCGACGTTGGTTCGGTTAGGTTTCAGGGTTTTTTGGCTTGATAGAAAGGGTTGTGTTTATGATTTGGGTTTGAGTTTTTATGACTAAAGTTTTTGGTCTCTAGATTTGGTAAGGTTTAGGACTGACTTGGGTGGTTGATGAAGGGATGAAAATGGTTAGGAGAGTTTTAGAGAGTTTAGGACTAGTTTGAGATAGGTTTAGGGATTTTTGGAAGAGAAATAGGGGTTCTACTAGGGACAGAATGATATGAGAACACTTGGACAGGATTTTTACACTTCAGGATCTCTTCTCAATGGCTGAGGGAGGCCCTACTTATATAGGAGGATGTTGCACCTATAGGTATGACAATGACATCATCACCCACGAGCCAAACATGTTGTGGGCTAGGGTAGGTTAACCATTACATTTGGAATGGCTGAAAATGCAAAAACCACATGCAGAAAGTTGGGCCTTTTTAGGTAGAAATTATTTTGATTTTTCTTTTTAATTTAAAATAATTCCAACAATGATCTACTCTGCACCGAAAATCCCCGGTCTGACTGCTCTATAGTGCTGCGGGCTCTACTGCTGAGAAAACTAATGCTATCACAGTTTTTGTTGAGCCGAATTATGAATTTTAAAATTATTACCATTGGAATCGGATGACTTTTTGAGAACTGCTCGGTTTCTGGCTTCTTCGCTTTAAACAAAGTCTTGCGGTTTGCGCTCTTTTCACTAATAGGACATAATTTACTGAAACTATCCCATAGTAAAACTCTGTCTTCTCACTGAGACTCCATAAAAAATTGGTTTGTAGATTTTCGATGTCGGCTCGTCGTTTCACGGTACTCTGAACGAAATAGCATCCGGACCCAACTAAATTCCGGTTATTCGTCTGATGACATCAGTATTTATACTGTAACACCTGTCTCGAATTTTAATTACATTTAAATCGATTTAGAAAATATTAATCGAAGAAGAAAGAAAAGTAAAATAATAATTATTCAATGTTAAGAGAATTGTTAAGAATTAAATAAGTATTTACAAAATATATATGTTCACATATTAAACTCCCTAAGTATAAGACTAGAAGGGGGGTAGGTAAGGGTAATAAAGAGTTAAGTGGAAGGGCAAATTAGTCTTGTGACATAAAAATCTGTATTAGGGTATGAGAGGAGACTAATCTTCCATTATTCCTAACCTAAGTGTATTCTAGAGGGATTAGAGAGAAAGAGGAAGAGGAGGCTAGGGTTGTGGCTTGAGGAAGAAGATCGGTTGATCGATTGAAGAAAAACTCTTCTACAACTTCATTCCTAACGTAAGTAAGTTGATTTCTACCGTTTTAGATTTGTAATTTCGTTCATAATTAAGGGGGATTAAGGATTTTTAAAGTTAATCTCGTTTTTGGGTCAATTTCTAGATCTTGATGGTTTTGGGTGAAATTGGTGGTGTTTGAGTGTTGTATAAAACCTTAAAATCAAGTATGTTGTGTAGCAACAAGTCTAGAACAATTGTGTTGGGTTAATTTTGTATGCTTGGAGGTTAGATTGAGAGATTAGAAGCCAAATCGTCAAAAATATTTTTCTACAAAAAACGAAATCTGAAGAAGGGGTACCGGTCCTCGGCTTTATGGGGTACCGGTCCCCGTTAGGCAGTCAGGCGAGGATAAGGGAGGGGTACCGGTCCCTTGAAAAGTGGGGTACCAGTCCCCGCTGAGCAGTGAGTTTGGGAAAGGGGACGGGTACTGGTCCCCGTGATAGTGGGGTACCGGTCCCTGATGGGTTATTTTGACAAGTTTTGAGGGTTGTCCTGGTGGTTCGGGGTGTGACGTCGGAAGTGTCCGGGAGTTATTAAGGACTATTTTTGCGTCTCTAATGAACAGTTTAAGATAATTAATTATTTTTAAGAAGTAAAACCTCGTCGGATATGGTTTTAACTTATCGTTATCGATTTTGGTGAGGAGTCGGGACCTTCCAAAGCTATGAAGTAAAGTTTATCGTGACTCTCGCACATAAGGTGAGTGTGTAGATCTCTTTTGAAATATATGCTTGTTATTATGAGAGTTTTATATAGTTGAGATACTAGGTGTACGTGATAATTCATGTTTTATTAGTTTTCATATGTATGCATGGATTTGGTGGAATATGCTATCTTATAATGATGTACGATATGAGGTGATTACATGATTAATGTAGTTGAAAAACGGATATGCTCAGTTTATATTCAATG
>NMUG010002738.1:0-15589 GCA_002855965.1 Monotropa hypopitys
AAAGAATCTCAACTTTGCAGCAAATCTTCAGGAATTTATTCTGTCTAATTGGGGTAAGATCATCTAAATCTAAAAATACAGTAGTGTAGCAAATCGTTTGTAGAATATCTGGTAAACATTTGGAGGAAATCGGTTAAGTTTTGATATGTCAATTCGAGGAAAATCAGTTAGAAAACAAAACCCAAAAATGTTGTAGAGAACCATTCGAAGTTCTGTGATATTGCTATAATACCGATATATAGAGAAGTATCTGAGCAATATTTTAGTAGCAGTATCTAGATACCGGTATCTGAGCAATATCTTGGAAATGGTATTTTAGCAGTATCTAGATACCGATATCTGAGCAATATTTTGGTAGCAGTATCTAGATACCAGTATTTGAGCAATATCTTGGCAGCGGTATCTTAGTAGTATCTAGATACCGGTATCTGAGCAATATCTTGGCAGCGGTATGTTAGCAGTATCTAGATACCAGTATCTGAGCAATATCTTGGCAGCAGTATCTTAGCAGTATCTAGATACCGATATCTGAGCAATATCTTAGTGCTATCTAGTGCTTTGAGAGAAAATGTAATTTTTGGAAAAATCATAAATTTGGAGTTTTAAATAAATAAAAGGCATAGATAATTTTGAGTAAATATCAATAATCATTTTTGGATGTTATACTAGGTGATTGAGGAGCTGGGGAGCGTCTTGGTGATTTCTTCAAAAGGTGAATACTTTATATACTTGTATAGTTTAGATAAGCTATATATTATTCCTAGTACAAAATGGATGTTTTGAAATATGTTGAAAAAAAGTATGAAAAATTTATGGATCACTTGTGTTCTAAAAGAAAAGACTAAAAAGAGGATGTTTTGAGACATAAAGTAATTTTGGGGAAATGATTGCTTCTAAAGAAATGTTTTGATAAAAAGTAATAGTTTGGAACGGAATGATTTAAAGAAGGAAATATAAAGATGTGAAGTAAAAGGTTTTTGGGTGAAAATGATTGAAGAAGTGTTTTGGAAATACAAGGATGATTTTAATAAAAGGAATAAGGAAATGATTATATGATAATTAAAAGAAAGTGTTATTGAAAGAGAAAAATGTATTGAAAGAATTAAAGGAAGAAATGTTCCTAAGAGATTGATTTTGCTATCATAGCCTTGAAGCCCTGGCCTTGGGCTAATAATGTAAGGTGATAGCCCTGACCTTGGGCTCATAATGTAAGGTGATAGCCCTGGCCTTGAGCTCATAATGTAAGGTGATAGCCCTGGCCTTGGACTCATAATATAAAGTGTATATGTTATGTTCCCTACTGCTGGGACGATATTATGAGTGGTCTTTGGATCATATCCCCTGTACATATCAGGAATGATATACGAGGTTACAGATCTGTCATAACACTGGTCATCAGAATTGAATGACCCTTGGCTATTATAGTTATTGAGATAAGTTGTGGATTGTGATAAGATGTGATGGTTTGATCGAGATGGATCACTAGTAAAAAGTTTACAAATAAACATGATAATATAAATTGGTAATTCAATACGGGGAAAATGGGATTTTGGTGTGCGTTGAAAGTAAAGAGTTTTGGGAAAGGGATATTGGAAAATAAATGCTTTAAAGTGTTGAGATTTCTAAAGGTTGAAAAGATTTCTTTATTAAAAGATGAGTTTTATGATAAAAAGGCATATATTTAGAAATAGTGATCCTCGTTATTTTTACTTATCTATATTATGCATTTCTATAGTATTCACCATCCGTCGTCGCTGATGCACGCTTGTACTTTTCTTTTTAGGTATTGGAGGCCACAGTCCAGTCCAGTCCAGCTGCAGTCGAGTTGTTAGAGTTGTGGAGTCTTTTATTTATCTCTTTATTGTATTTGAGAGGATGTTTAGCTCTCGCCTTGAGTCTGCCTTCAGTTTGTTGAGTTGAGTTGTAGTAGTGGTTGAGTTGAGTTGTTTAGTGGTGACGATAGCTGAGTTGTATCGGCATTGAGCCCAGTGTTTTTATTTATTTGAGTCTGTATCAAAGTTGTTGTATCATCTGAGATTTATAATCAGATACGTGGAGTTTATTTTAGTTGTTGTGTAGTGGTTTGTGATTAGAAGATGCTGTAGCCATGTGTCATCTTTGGATAGCTAGTTTACAGTTATCAGGGATGAGGCATGACAATTAATCCCGCTATGAACCGTTGTATGTCGCGTCATCGGGTGATGATCCAAGTGACCGATTCATTGCTGAATATAGTCATTGCGCTCGCCTTGATGTCTAGATCATGAGAAATTTTTTGTCTCGCGTTGAATATATTTCTGTGAAAAGGGCAATTTCTGGGTCGTAGTTCTGAACGTCCGCCCTTTGATCCACTACTTTTCCACCGAAAATTATTTCATAGTCACAATCTTCCTTCAGGAAATGTCTGTTTCTTCACCTGGGAACTCAAAAAAATTATTCCACATCGTTCCGATGTCGGCTCGCTTCATTATGTTCCTCTAAACAAAATAGCTCTTCCGACCAACTAAATTCTGTTTTTACCCTTGTTGTAGTTTAGTATGCCGTTGCCTCAGGAATATTGTTATCGACATATTGGCATTGAGAATTGAATTTTTGGATCTCCGAATGAAAATCTACATATACCAACCCAATTACCCTTTCCGGTGCTGATTTAAGCCGTTCATACCATATTCTTTTCGAATTTCTCATTCGCTATGCAATCTTTCTTCGAATAATTCTTCGTTTATGTATTCCAGACATATCTTCAAAAATTGGGCCTCATTACTTGTCGTTCAATTTTGATTCGGAAGATTCAGACGGTTCAGACAACCAATAATTGCATCTTTGACCGTTCTGGGCTTCGATTTTCTAATCTCTGGGCAATGGGTTAAAATGGGGTATCAGTAGCTACCCATCTTTGTATATTTTTGCACAACACTAATATAGAAAGATAAAAAGATGTGACATTTTGATTCATTGTGCCCACTTTATATATTTTTTCATGGCTCCTTGACATCATTCCACACGCTTTGGTCTGATCGGAATTTTTTTTGACTTTATTCGGAGACTGTTCTGTATTTGCAAAGTTGCTGTTCGGACCGTCGGTACGCGACACATCATGAACGATCAGATTTTTCAAATTTTGAATCTTTATTGCCTCGTTTTCTGCACCTCATACGTCTGTCACTTTGCCTAAGCGACCGACATAGATGACATCATGTCGCATCTATAGATGCGACATGGTTCTTTTTATTCCAGATGCTATTCTTCTTCTTCCTCACTAGTTTCCTTCTATTCTAAGGCAAATGTGAAGCTCTGCTCAAGTTTTCCAGCGATTGTCCAGCTTCCAATCCTTCAAATTTTCAATGAATTTCCTTTCACTGACTCTTCTTCTGATCTCTGTGAGTGTTTTCTTTTGCTTCCTTTTTGTTTCCATTCTTTTTTTGTTGTAGAACCATTTTTCCTGCATGTATACAAAAATTGAAATTAGTATCATACGTTCATATTATTGATTCGTGCAACATGTACCATTATGCCGCCCGTGTGTATATTCATCGCAAAAGCAATATGATTTGAATTATGTATGTATATACGCTTTTTTTTTGTTTTGTGAAAAAGAAATTGATTTTGATTTTCGAATAGATATATATATACATTGAAAGAAATGCGCCTTTGACCAAATTTATCGCTAAATACTATGATAATTTTTTTGAAAGATATATACATACATATATAATTTTTTACTTTTTGGATTAATATTTTTACGAAGTTGTACTTATGATCGAACGCATGAAATTAAAATTTAAATCTTACAAAAACGTGATCACATAACACAGTCCCCGTAGAACTTTAGAACACAACAATTCGCATAAAATTTTAATTTGATACTACGGCACCTAATTCCCTTTTTAGGACCAGAACAAAGTAAAATGATGATAATTTTTTGAAACAAAGAAATATGCTATCGCCGAAATGTTCGTATTCTAAGAATCATATAAGCACACTTTATGTATTTTGAAAGTTGAAATTTGGAATTCACTTTATCGCTTTTTGCAAAATCGCATTATCACCGATTGAAATTAAAATTCGCATGAATGTTTTTAAAGTTAAAATTTTGCTTTTTCATAACTTCCAATTGACAATTCGCTCCAACGTATTTGAAATTTGCATAATCAAAATTGAAATTGAAATTTCATTTTATCACTTTCAAAAATCGCATAATCGCAATTGAAAATCGCATAATTGCATTGGAAATAAAAATTCACTTAAACGCATTTGAAATTCGCATAACCGCTGATTGAAATTTGCATAATTGCATTGGAAATAAAAATTCGCTTAAAACACATTTGAAATTCACATAGCCGTCGATTATTCTTATGCTAGGATTAAAATTAATTAGAATGCCGATTAATTCTTACGCTAGGATTAAAAATTGATTCGAACACCGATTAACCCTTATGCTATGATTAAAAATTGATTCGAACACTAATTGACCCTTACGCTAGGATTAAATATTGATTTCAATATCGATTAACCATTATGCTAGGATTAAAATTAATTTGAATGCCGATTAACCCTTACGCTAGAATTAAAATTGATTTGAATGCCGATTAACCCTTACACTAGGATTTAAATTGATTTGAATGCTGATTAACCCTTACGCTAAGATTAAAAATTGATATGAATGCTGATTAACCTTTATGCTAGGATTAAAAAATGATTTGAATGCCGATTAACCCTTATGTTAAGATTAAAAATTGATTTGAACACCGATTAACCCTTATGCTAGGATTAAAATTTGATTTCAACGCCGATTAACCCTTACACTAGGATTAAAAATTAATTTGAATGTCGATTAACCCTTATGCTAGGATTAAAAATTGATTTGAATGCCGATTGACCCTTACGCTAAAATTAAAAATTAATTTGAATGCCGATTAATCCTTATGCTAGGATTAAAATTAATTTGACCTTTACGCTAAGAATTGATTTAGAACTTTATTAAAAATACCCCTGATGTGTGCATGTATTTCTAAATTTTTACTTTTGATTAATTGGATTTGATTTCCCTTTAGGATGGCTCCTCGTCGTCGCCCTGGGAAGGAGCCTGCATCTGAGACTGGCCCTTCGAGAGTCCGATCTGATTCAGAGACTAATGACCCCCTATTTTTCGTTGTGGATTTTTGAGGAGTTCTCCTCCTCGGGCATTGGTGAGGCCCTTCGAGGACGGATGGTCCTTCTTGAGTTCATTAGTTTGAGAGTTCGAAATACTCCCTTTGTCATGACCCAATCCTAAAAGGGTCCATGACCGGCCAACGAGCAAGCTCGCAAAGGCCTACTAACAATGAGTTTAGGGATTTCACAACAATAATATAGCGGAAGCGCTGAACAATACACAATGTGCATGATTTCATTAATATTCTTGAATTGAAACAACAGAAGGAGGCTTATAAACTGCCTCTATAACAAAAGGAGAGATACATCAAAGAGAGACATAATAAAATGGGGGTGCAATAAGAGGGCTAAGCTCCAAGCTAATTCTCCTCGATACCTGAAAAGGGTTTTAGAAAACGCATAAGCTAAAAGCTAGAGTGAATCACAATATATTAAGGCTACAAGTTTCCATGGATAACAACATGTTATCAAAACCATCTTTCCTTCCTTTTTGAACATAATATGAGGAGGCTTATTAACCCGAAAAACCTGTATCTGTATATGATTTTCCAAATCAAGCCTATGGCCTTCTCAATGTCCTTCAGCGCATAGCTTACTTTTGTTTGCATGTTCATTTCCGTTTTTATTTCGATATTCCGACATGATTTTATCATGCTGCTATTCACGGTACCAGTAATCCCTGGGGAGCTACCCCAGATAGCATAAATGCAGAGTCATGATATCACTGTGATCAATCTGGCTATTGATCTCTCATTTCCCCCTCCTCGCCGGTTTCTGACTCCGCCCCCGGCGGCAAGCTACCGTGTCACCGTTCATGCCGTTCAATCACAAAACATCTTTCCTGTTTTGCCAATCCATGATAATAAAAGAAGAGTACATGCTATTTTCCTTTTTGTGAAGAGACAACATAGTAGAATGAATGCTCAATAGCATAAAGCATACATTTACGAATGATTAGCATGTTAAAAAAAGCCGTACGAGTAAACAAGGTATATAGTGATTCACCTTAATCTGGAAATAATCCTTTCACTAACTTCCAATCCTCAAATCTGCCAAAGATAACTTTAAAACATTATTTCTAAGCTTAGTTATTGATTTCTACTGATGTGCCGAGCTGGGCTGCCGGACCAGACCTGGCCGAACTACCACTGGCCGGCTAGCTGAGCTCCTGACCGAAGGCCTTCTGTCTGGAGGACAGTGGCCGACTGGCTCAGTTCGGGAAGGTAATTAATGGTTGGTTCGGGGTCATTATGGACCGAAGGGTCCCATTCCCGAGATAAGGGTTAAGAATTTTCCTCTCATTGCCGAATAGCCGAACAGAGGGCTGTCGGTCTAAAGATTCTTCCGGGCAAAGAGCTGGCCGAGCAGAGCGCTGCCGAGCTGGCAGAGTGATGGGCTAAACATTTGTCGAGCTAAAGACTCCTGTCGAGCTAAAAGCTGACCGAGCAGAGAGTCTGCCGAACAGTCAGAAGGGCTGCCGAATTGGGGCAGTGCGGGAATCAAGTGGTTCGGGCTAACGACTGGTCGAAATAGGTTACAAGACTAGATCAATGGTTTCTGGAATGTTTGACGACCAATTTGAGACTTAGCCAAGCAAAAATGGCCACGTCTCAAATTGTCGTTCTGTCGAGTAGCCATCAAGGCTTCTGCCGAACATTGGTAGCTCATGAACAATGCTTTTGAGTATTCTGATTGGTTAAAAATATTAACAAGGTAATCACAAGCTCAATGGACTAATCGTCCGAACAAAATAGTGTATAGCCGAACTAAAACGAGTAAGTTAAGAAATGGCGGACCGTCCATTCTGCCGAGCAGCAGGGCTCCGGCAAGTGGGGGGTCGCCGGTGTTTGAAAAGGAACAAATAAGGTACTACAGTGGTCCGGGCAAGTGTGCCGAGCTGAAGTAAGTTCAGCCGGAGAGTCCAAAGAGAATCCGGACCTATCTGGCTTAGTGGGGAACTGAGATGCTACGGTTGAGTGTTCCGGTAGAGCTAAGGGTAGTATGCCGAACTGATTAGAGTGCGGCTAAGTCCTTAAATGGGCTTGCCGAATAGAAACATAAGGACAAGCTAACAAACTGAAGGACCTGGAACATACCTGAGTGGCTTCTGGTCCGGCAAAGGTCTTGCCGAGCTGAAGTCTGTCCGGGAATGCTGGTAGAGACGGAGTGGAATGGTGAGCCAAAGGCCTTTTAGAGAAGTGTGGAGAAGCAAGGACTGGTCGGCTAAGGACAGGAAGGCTGGCCAAACAATGGAGAGTCCAGAGGATAACTTTCTCACTCTAGAATGAATGCTTGGGAGAAATTTCTGGTGGGACTTGAATGCTTGGAGATGGATTGCTTATATAGGGGTTCGGAGGAGCTGGGGGTAGTTGGGAGCATTTAAGGTTGATTGGACCCTTCCTTAACCTGGCTGAACGGCTCAGGGTGTTGTCCCATCTGGGTCAGGTTTGAGCACCTGATATGACAGACTACAACCTGGGACAACCTGCAACGTGTTGTCCCATCAAGTCAGGCGGCGGGTTAGTCTGGACGGGACGTGGCCCTGACATCTGGCAGAGATGCTGCGCAGCCGGTTTCACAGTGCGGGTCCGGGCTGGGCCGACCTGGTCTGGTCTGGCCTGGGTGGTTTCGGACAGCTTTGGGCTAGGCTTCTTCTTGGGCCTTTCTAACTCTTCTTTTTCATATTCTTGGGCTCCTAGCCTTTTTCAAACCTTATATATTTATATAAGACTCAACCCTTTTTTTATTTAGCCTTAAATAATTTTAAATAAACCATAAAAAATAAAAATAAACTTATTTAAACTATTTATTCGGGTCGGGACCTCACATCCTCCCCACCTTAAGAAGTTTGGTCTCTCAAACTTAAATGGTTACATAAAAGATAAAATGGTAAAGATTATATCTTATTCGAATAGCTGCGGATATTTTAGGCACACATCGCTCTCCTTCTCCCATGTTGCTTCACTCCCTGACTGGTTCTCCCACCAAACCTTGACGAGTGGGATGACCTTGTTTCTGAGCAGCTTCTCTTGCCGATCCATGATTCGAACGGGTCGCTCTTCATATGCTAGGTTTCTTTCGATCTCGACGGTTGGTTGAACTAGAATGTGCGTAGGGTCTGATATGTATTTTCGAAGCATAGATATATGAAATACGTCGTGGACATTGGCCAGCTCTGGGGTGAGTGCTAATCGGTAGGCGACTGGTCCGATCCTCTCAAGGATCTCGAAAGGTCCAATGTAGCGGGGGTTGAGCTTCCCTCTCTTTCCAAATCTGATGACGCCCTTCATATGTGATATCTTCAAGAATACCTTGTCTCCTTCCTGAAATTCCAGCTCCTTTCATCGTGCATTAGCGTAGCTCTTCTGTCGGTCTTGGGCTATCTTTAACTTGTCCTGAATGAGCTTGATCTTCTCGATCGTTTCCTGTACGATCTCTGGTCCTGTGGGTGCTTCTTCTCCTACTTTTGTCCAACATGCTGGCGATTTGCATTTCCTGCCGTATAACGCTTCGAACGGTGACATCTGAATACTTGCTTGGTAGCTGTTGTTGTAGGCGAATTCTGCAAACGGTAGATGTTCTTCCCAGCTTCCATGGAATTCCAAAGTGCATGCTCGAAGAAGGTCTTCTAACGTCTGAATCGTCCTTTCTGATTGGCCGTCGGTTTGGGGATGAAAGGTGATGCTGAAGTTCAATGTTGTTCCCATTGCTTTCTGAAGTGACTTCCAAAATCTTGATACAAATCGGGGATCTCTATCGGATGTAATTGAAACAGGCGTACCGTGCAGTCGAATGATCTCTCGTAGATAGGTTGTTGCCATTTGATCCATTGAATACGTGTTCTTGATCAGAATAAAGTGAGCTGACTTGGTCAGGCGATCGACTATTACCCATATCGCGTTGTTACCTTTGACGGTTCGAGGGAATCCTACAACGTAGCCCATCATGATGTCTTCCCATTTCTACTTAGAGATTGGTAGAGGTTGAAGTAGTCCTGCTGGCTTCTAACGTAGCGCTTTGACTTGCTGACATTCGAGACATCGATCGATGTAGTTGGCTATATCCTGTTTCATGCCCATCCACCAGTATGACTTCCTGAGGTATTGATACATCTTTGCTCGTCTAGGGTGAATTACAAACTTAGATTTGTGCCCTTCGTTCATTATCTTTCGTTTGAGTTATTCTAGGTTGGGTACGCATATTCGGTTCCAAAATTTGAGGAGGCCTTCTTGTACGGTGAACTCGCTTTCTGATTGGTCTTTGGTGGTTTTCTAGATTTTCTGCAACTTTGGGTCGTTAATTTGGAGGTTCTTGATTTCTTCGATGATGGAGGGTTCTGCAATAATCGCCACAAGATGTGTTGAGTAGGGGTGGTCTTCCTTCCTGCTGAGGGCGTCGGCTACGACGTTGGCCTTCCCTGGGTGGTATTGGATGTTGAGGTCGAAATCTTTCATAAGCTCCAGCCATCTCCGTTGCCTAAGGTTCAGATCCTTCTGAGTGAAAACATACTTCAAGCTTTTGTGGTCGGTGAAGACGTCGCAGGTAACTCCATAAAGGTAGTGGCGTCATATCTTGAGTGCGAAGATCACTACTGCAAGCTCTAAATCGTGCGTGGGGTAGTTCTTTTCATGAGGCTTCAGTTGTCGTGAGGCATAAGCAATAATCTTTCCATGTTGTATGAGGACGCATCCTAATCCTTTGTATGAAGCATCGCTGTAGATGGCAAATCCTTCTTCTCCGCTGGGTAACGCAAGCACGGGTGCAGTTGTGAGTCTTTTCTTCAGCTCCTGGAAGCATCCTTCTCTTTCCTCCGTCCATGTGAATGGTTCCTTCTTGCAGGTAAGCTGAGTCATTGGTGTGGCAATCTTTGAGAAATCCTGGATGAATCGGCGATAGTATCCAGTGAGTCCTAAGAAACTTCGAACTTCGGTGACTGATGTTGGTGCAGACCAGCTTGAGATTGCTTCTATCTTTTGTGGGTCCACTGAAATGCCGTCTTTGTCGATAATGTGACCGAGGAAGTGAACACTCTTCAGCCAAAATTCGCACTTGCTAAACTTTGCGTACAGTTGCTTCTCCTCCAGGGTTTGTAGAATAATAGATAGGTGCTCCGCATGTTGCTCTTCGTCTTTCGAGTAGATGAGAATGTCGTCGATGAATATAATTACGAAATCGTCGAGGAATTTGGCGAAAATACAATTCATTAGGTCCATGAAAGCTGCTGGGGCGTTGGTTACTCCAAACGGCATGACTAGAAATTCGTAATGGCCATAACGAGTGCGAAAGGCGGTCTTCTCAATATCTTCTGTCTTGACTTTAAGCTGGTGGTATCCGGAACGTAGATCGATCTTTGAAAATACTCGGTCTCCTTACAGTTGGTCGAATAGGTCGTCGATGCGGGATAATGGCTACTTATTCTTGATGGTGACTTTGTTCAGCTCCCGATAATCGATGCATAAACGCATAGTTCCATCCTTCTTTTTGACAAATAGCACTGGCGCTCCCCAAGGCGATGAGCTAGGATGGATGAAGTTCTTCTCAATCAGTTCTTGCAGTTTAGTCTTTAATTCCTTCAGTTCTGCTGGTGCCACGCGGTAGGGGGTTTTGGAAATCGGTTGCGTTGCTGGCATCAGGTCGATGGAGAACTCCATCTCCCGATCGATAGGCATCCCTGGTAACTCTTCTAGAAATACTTCAAGGTAGTCACATACTACTGAGATGTCTTCCTTTGAGGCGCTCTTCGATTTGGTTGAGGTGATGCTACAGAGATACCCTTGGCATCCTTTTTGCATAAGACGACGGGCTTTGGTAACGAATACGAAACATGGAGGCGAAACAACTCCTTCTCCCTTGAGTTCAGACTCCCCACCTTTTGATTCAACAAAGGTGATAGACTTTCCAGCGCAGTCGATTTTGGCGTTGGACTTGGACAACCAGTCCATTCCAATGATAACGTCGAAGTGTGCCATGGCTAGCGGAATAAGGTCTATAGACGATAAGGCTCCATTCATGGAAGACTCGCAATTCCTAATGATTGTAGAGCATAAGATGCCTCTACTCATAGATTGGGCTACACATAGATCGTACCCTAAGGGTTCAGGTTCCAGGAGAATTTTCATTGAATACGAAAGCGAAATGAAAGAATGCGTGGATCCTGAGTCAAATAGTGCATAAGTGGGAATATTGCAAATGAGAATTCTACCTGCCACAACTCCTTCTTCATTACGGGGATCTCCTGGGACGAGTGCAAAGGCTCTCCCTTGACGTTGATTGTTGTTGCGGTTCCCTTGATTGTTGGCGTTATTCCTTGGGGCTCCAACGGGTACAGTGTTTGCTCCGGTCAGCTTCGGGCAATATCTCTTGAAGTGACCTCTTTGACCGCATCCAAAACAAGAATTTGCTCGGCATTCTCCGAAATATGGCTTCCCGCAGGATGGGCATCTCGGTATTGGCTTCCTTTCTTCCTTTCTTCTTTCTTGGTTCCTTCTGATTTTGGGAGGGTTGGTTCTTCCTTGATTCTGGTTCTGATTCTGCCTCTTTATCTCCTGGTAGCGTCGGCTTTCATCTACATCTTGTTCTACCAGTATTGCTTTATCCAGCATATCGGCGTAAGATGACAGGAGGAGGGGACGAATGAGTTTACGAATCTCGGGTCTCAGCCCATCTTCAAATCTTTGGGCCATCATTTCATCGGTGGGAATCAGATACGGGGCATACTTAGCAAGGTTGGTGAATTTTGCTTCATATTCGGCTACTGTGGTGGCTCCTCTCTGCTTCAAATTCTCAATCTCTATACGCTTAGTATTCAATATGGCACGGTTTGCAAAATTTTCTTTGAAAATCTCTAGGAATCTTTCCCAGTTCGTGATAGGCTCCGATGCTCTTTTCAGGTTCCACCAACGGTTGGCTTCTCCCACTAGAAGATACGATCCGATGTCGACCTTCTGCCGCTCCGAACATTGAAGGAGTCGAAAGTTCTTCTCCATCTCCGAGATCCACTCATTAGCTTGAACGGGATCTATTCCTCCTTTAAACGTTGGGGGCTTCAGCTTTAAGAATTCTTTGACCACGATCATATTTGCAATTGGTTGTGCAGGGTGGATGACTTCTTCTTCTAAGTTAGCCGGTGGTGGCTCGACCACTGATTCCTGATTTTTCATCTGATTGACGACTTCCTGTTGGGCTTGGACTGTTCTAGCCATCATTCTCATCATCTGGCACAGCTCACCGATCTCGTCATGATCCTGACCATTTCCATTTGCTCTGGTGTTCACCATTCTGCTTGCGAAGGAATTTATAGTTAGAAACTAAGGAAAAAGTCTGATTAGTTCATAATGGTTGAAACATAACATAAGAGATAAGCTGAAGTTTTAAGTGTGTCCGGGGCACACTACAAAATGCGTCGGAATTTCTAAAATAACAAGGTACTACTCATCATCGCTAGTCCATTCATAACGCGGGTAAACCCATTCCTCTCGATTTATGTCGACGTCTTCCTCGTCTTCTTCTTCTTCATTTTCGCTTGGGTCTTCCTCGGAGTCGTCCTCGGGATTGTCCTCGAAATTGAGGTCCCAACCTTCGTTGTGCCACTCCATAGGCTCCTCTTCTTCCTCATCTACTTTCTCTTCTTCGGGCGGGGCCTCATCGTTATTACCGTTGAAAATGCGATTCCTCGCTCCATCCATAAGATATTCAAACTCCCAATTCTGGATAGACCTTCTAGCTACTACACAGGCACGCTCCAATAGTCATAAGTGGTAATTAATCATAGCTCGTACTTCTCCCTCCGCGTTATCCTCGAATCTTACCGCTACTTGGGCTATGAGGTCCGAAGTGATTGTTGTTGAATCCGCATGTGCCCGCTCTTGGATGTCCTCGCTCACTATAAAGAGTTCTTTGTCCTCTTCTGGTATCGCTGGGGGCGGTGCTATCTCATACTCGTCCTCCGAATCGCTGCTGGAGAAGTTGCTGGTAGCGTAATCACTGTCGCTGCTAGACATAGCTAAGACATGTACACATAAATATAGATAAGTGCATCTCCAAGTATTAACAGATATCTCTAACGTAGTGAGTGCCTCGACCCTATTCCTGGGTTTATTCGAAATCCGAAAACTCTTGCTCTGATACCACTATTGTCACGACCCAATCCTAAAAGGGTCCATAACCGGCCAACGAGCAAGCTCGCAAAGGCCTACTAACAATGAGTTTAGGGATTTCACAACAATAATATAGCGGAAGCACTGAACAATACACAGTGTGCATGATTTCATTAATATTCTTGAATTGATACAACAGAAGGAGGCTTATAAACTGCCTCTATAACAAAAGGAGAGATACATCAAAGAGAGACATAATAAAATGGGGGTGCAATAAGAGGGCTAAGCTTCAAGCTAATCTTCCTCGATACCTGAAAAGGGTTTTAGAAAACGCATAAGCTAAAAGCTAGAGTGAATCACAATATATCAAGGCGACAAGTTTCCATGGATAACAACATGTTATCAAAACCATCTTTCCTTCCTTTTTGAATATAATATGAGAAGGCTTATTAGCCCGAAAAACCTGTATCTGTATATGATTTGCCAAGTCAAACCAATGGCCTTCTCAATGTCCTTCAACGCATAGCTTACTTTTGTTTGCATGTTCATTTCCGTTTTCATTTCGATATTCCGACATGATTTTATTATGCTTCTATTCACGATACCAGTAATCCCTGGGGAGCTACCCCAGATAGCATAAATGCAGAGTCGTGATATCACTATGATCAATCTGGCTATTGATCCCTTATTTCCCCCTCCTCGCCGGTTTCTGACTCCACCCCCGGCGGCGAGCTACCGTGTCACCGTTCATGCCGTTCAATCATAAAATATCTTTCCTGTTTTGCCAATCCATGGTAATAAAAGAAGAGTACATGCTATTTTCCTTTTTGTGAAGAGACAACATAGTAGAGTGAATGCTCAATAGCATAAAGCGTACATTTTCAAATGATTAGCATGTTAATAAAAGCCGTACGAGTAAACAAGGTATATAGTGATTCACCTTAATCTGGAAATAATCCTTTCTCTAACTTCCAATCCTCAAATCTGCCAAAGATAACTGTAAAACATCATTTCTAAGCTTAGTTATTGATTGCTACTGATCTGCCGAGCTGGGCTGCCGGACCAGACCTGGCTGAACTGCCACTGACCGGCTAGCCGAGCTCCTACCGAAGGCCTTCTATCTGGAGGACAGTGGCCGACTAGCTCAGTTCGGGAAACTAATTAATGGTTGGTTCGGGGTCATTCTGGACCAAAGGGTCCCATTGCCGAGCTAAGGTTTAAGTATTTTCCTCTGATTGCTGAGCCGAACAAAGGGCTGTCGGTCTAAAGATTCTGTCGGGCAAAGAGCTGGCCGAGCAGAGCGCTGCCGAGCTGGCAGAGTGATGGGCTAAACGTTTGCCGAGCTAAAGACTCCTCCCGAGCTAAAAGCTGGCCGAGCAGAGAGTCTGCCGAATAGTCAGAAGGGCTGCCGAGCTGGGGCAGTGCGGGAATCAAGTGGTTCGGGATAACGACTGGTCGAAATGGGTTACAAGACTAGATCAATAGTTTCTGGAATATTTGCCGACCAAAATGAGACTTAGCCGAGCAAAAATGGCCGGGTCTCAAATTGCTGTTCTGCCGAGTAGGCTTCTGCCGAACATTGGCAGCTCGGGAACAACGCTTTTGAGTATTCTGATTGGTTGAAAATGTTAACAAGGTAAGCACAAGCTCAATGGACTAATCGTCCGAACAAAATGGTGTATAGGCGAACTAAAACGAGTAAGTTAAGAAATGGCGGACCGTCCATTCTGCCGAGCAGTAGGGCTCCGGCAAGTGGGAGGTCGCCAGTGTTTGAAAAGAAACAAATAAGGTACTGCAGTGGTCCGGGCAAATGTGCCGAGCTGAAGTAAGTTCAGCCAGAGAGTCCAAATAGAATCCGGACCTATCTGGCTTAGTGCCTGTTATTTCACAATACAACCAAGAGGGGGGTGAATTGGTCAAATAGAAAAGTATACTAGCTTTTTAAAACCTTTTAAATTTTTCTTGACTTATAAAAAGTGTGACTAATTAATATGATTCAAATTAATATCTTTGTGATTCAATATTGAATCTTGTTAAAGCATTAACTCAATCCCTTCCGTTACACCTCAGGTTCTTGAGGTTCTAATCCCAAGAGGTTGAGTTTTCCGGTTTTGCGATGGTTCTAATAACAAGATTAATACCGTAATCTAGTGATATTATTTTGAATGAAAGTTTGAAACAAAATAAATAAGTAATCGCAGCTACAAACAATTAAATGAGAAAGAGAGAGAGAGAGAGAGACACAAGATATATAGTGGTTCAATAGGGGATGGTCTTCTCCCCTACCTACGTCCACTCTATCACCAATTAGTGATAGTTCCACTAGTCGTTAGGTACGT
>NMUG010002739.1:0-15593 GCA_002855965.1 Monotropa hypopitys
TTCCCATTCTTTGACCAAGCGACTTCAATTCCCAGAAAGTATCTCAGGTTCCCTAAATCTTTGATTTCAATTTTTTTTGCCAAGTATTGCTTTATCCGAGGGATTTCCTCAACATCATCACCTGTGAGAACTATATCATCCACGTAAACAATGACAACTGTAGTTTTACCGAAGGGGGAATGTTTCACAAACAAAATGTGATTAGCTTGGCTCTGTTTGAAGCCATATTGTAACATTGCGAGAGTCAACTTCTCGAACCAGGCCCTAGGGGATTGTTTGAGACTATATAAAGATTTCCGAAGACGACATACTTTTCCTTTGGTTTGGGAAGCTTCAAAACCTGAGGGAATATCCATGTACACCTCTTCATCCAGATCACCATGCAAGAAGGCGTTCTTAACATCAAACTGATGGAGATGCCAGTCTAGGTTAGCCACAAGAGAGAGAAGAATCCTAATAGAATTCATTTTCGCAACGGGAGCAAATGTCTCTTGATAGTCCACCCCGTAGGTCTGGGTAAAACCCTTTGCCACTAAATGAGCCTTGTACCTCTCTATTGAGCCATCTGACTTGTGTTTAACAGAATACACCCATTTGCACCCCACGGTACGTTTTCCCATAGGTAACTCAGTCAACTCCCAAGTGCCATTCTTATGCAGAGCTTTCATTTCTTCAACCATGGCGTGTTTCCACTCCGGAATAACGAGAGCATCCTGAAGACTATTAGGAATACTCATAGATGAAAGTTTAGACACAAAGGTTTTATAGCTAGAGGATAAATGAGAGTAGGATAGAAAATTAGATATGAGATGTTGAGTGCATGATCTCACCCTTTCCGTTGAGCAATGGAGAGATCTAGATCAATGGTGTCTGGATCAATTGCATTTGTAGACTCAATAAGATCAGTGGCAGTGGAGTTACCTGGACTCCCATCACGGGGAGGAGACAACAGTGAATGATCGAAAATGGTCTCTTGTATCCAGTTAAATTTTTGTCATGGTTTGTCCCTGGTGTACACTTGCTCTCTGGTTTCCTCCTTTCCTGTTTCTTTTGGGGCACCAGAGGTTATTGTACCGGGGGAATCTCGAGCAATTGGCACCATATGTCCTGAGTTAATACAGGAGACAGGAATCTCTTCACGCCATGTCTCCCCCTGAAGAGATGACTGTGGCATCGCAAAGTAGGACTGAGATTCAAAAAAGGTAACGTCCATAGACACAAACCACTTACGAGTAGGTGAATGATAACACTTGTACCCTTTTTTAGTAGAGTACCCGAGAAAGACACATTTGACCGAACGAGGATCTAATTTACCTCGAGTGGGAGAATGATTGTGAACGAAACAGACACATCCAAAGATCTTTGGAGGGATGGAGAACATAGAGTCGGATCCCAAAAGAACTTGAAGAGGAGCTTGTTTGTGAAGAACTTGAGTGGGAAGACGATTAATGAGGTAGGTAGCAGTGAGGACATCATCTCCCCAATATGACTTTGGTACCCCCATAGAGAATAACATACAGCGAGCGGTATCAAGAAGATGACGATTTTCCGCTCTGCGATCCCATTTTGTTGAGGAGTATTAGAACACGAAGTTTGATGAATAATCCCGTGATTGGAGAAATATTGGGCTAACTCCGAATCAATGTATTCACCACCATTATCCGACCGTAGGATTTTTATGACAACATTAAATTGAGTAGAAATCATTTTATGAAAAAGCTGAAAATAGAAAAAACTTCATTTTTTCTTTCAAGAGATACACTCAGGTAGTCCGAGAAAAATCATCAATAAATGTGACAAACCATCTGTGGCCTTTCACCGATTGAATACGAGATGGACCCCAAACATCAGAATGAATTAAAGAGAAAGGAACAGTACTTTTGTTAAGTACTTTTGTTAAGACTGGGAGCAAAAGATGCTCTATGATGTTTTCCAATTTGACCAGACTCACATTGAAACTCCGACATATCTTTAATACAAGAAACTGAAGGAAATAAATGTCTAAGCAAATAAAAGGAAGGATGTCCAAGTCGTTGATGCTACAACCATAGATCTTCTTTGTTGCCTGAAAGCTGCATGGAATGATGAGCATCCGGCTTTGGTTGATCCGGGATATATAAACCATGTTCGTTTCTACCATTGCCAATCATCTTCCTCGTGATAAGGTCCTGAAAAAGACAATGATTAGGGAAAAACGTCACACTACAATTTAGATCACGAGTCAGACGACTCAAGGATAAAAGGTTTACAGAGAAAGAGGGAACATGTAAAACAGAAGATAAAGGTAGAGAAGGAGTGGCACAGATTAAACCTTTCCCGGAAATAGAAGAAACCGTGCCGTCAGCAATCCTAACTTTGCCACTACCTGAAGAGGGCTTATAATCCAAGAAAAGGTTAGGAGATCCAGACATATAGTCCGACACACCAGAATCAATGATCCAAGATAAAGATTGGTGAGACAGAAAGGCACTTGTAGAACAGACTACGTTACCTGCGTGAGTAAGAGAGGCAGGGAATGCATTCTAGGATGTATCTATAGTGTTGGATGAAGACTGTCGTTCCTCCAAAACTCGACGAAGAACATCCTCAAATTCTGATGAAGTCATACCTGAAAGAGAATCTGGAGGTGGAGTATATGAATCATTTGTGCTAGCCTGATGAGCGCACGAATGAGACCTGCGTCCTCGACCCTGACCAGATCGTCCTCCACGATTACCAGAACGATCTCCACGACCCCCTGGTGGCAACCGATGCAGCTTCCAACATGTCTCACGAGTGTGTCTGGATCTGTAGCAATAATCACAGAATAGATGAGTCTTTCCAGCAGGAGACTGTGAAGTAAGAGACTCCCTTGGTAGCTGTGTAGACGGAGCAAACAATAAAGCAGAACGGTCTGATGAGACAGTTGGCATCATAACAGAACGACGACTTTCCTCATTTTGAACATATGCAAAGGCCTCCTGAAGGCTAGGAAGAGTGTCCACACCCAAAACGCGACTTCGTACAGGATCAAATTCAACATTGAGGCCTTCAAGGAATTTGAAGACCCTTTCTTTTTCAATGAATTTCTTGTAGCCAATAGAGTCCGTCGTACAGACAAGCCTGTAATCCTGGAGATGATCCAATTTCTTCCAACCATTATTTAGAAAAGTATAATACTGAAGCACAGACTGCTCCCCCTGAACAGATCGCTCGATAGATCGACGTAACTCAAATACCTATAAAAAATTTCCCTTTCTAGAATAATTAGCAGCAACCGCCTCCCAGATATCATTTGCCGTTGCCATAGACAGGTAGCTTTCATCTATATCCGGAATCATGGAGTGGATTAGCCAACCCATAATCAGGGAGTTGTTAATCTCCCATTGGCCATATTCGGGATCGGTGATACTTGGCTCTTGGATCCTCCCATCCACATAACCCATTTTTCCTTTACTCTTCAAGAAGATGGTCAAACTCTGCGACCACGCGAGATAGTTTTGATCATTAAACAAGGAGGTAGTGATTTTGATGCTCGGATTGGATGGTTCAAGTTGCATGTTGGCAACGCCAGGCAAGAGACTAGTGGTGGATTCACTAGTAAATTCAGCCATCATGCACAGATGGACCCAACAACAATCAACAACCATCGGTATGAAGGATGTAAGGTAACAAGTTCACACACTGTGAGGCTTATATAGCCATAATCAGATATATATATTTTTTTTCACCAAAAAAGGACTTGATTCCCTCAACAAGGGAGAAGAGCAAGGTGACCCAAGTGGAGCGGTGGTAGGTGGCGCGACAGAAGGTGGAGCGGCGGCATAGTGGCGGCAGAGGTAGTGCGGCGGCAGCAGGAGGCGCGGCACGGTGGGACCGCCGCCTATATGGCTATGGTGTCAGCCAGCGGATGTTGGCACTGGCTACGCCGGGAAGGCGATGTAGGTGTCGGCAAGAGAGTAGGTGTCGGGAGGAGAGAAGGAGTCTGCAGAAAAAGGAGGCGGCGGAGCTAGCAGGAGAGCAAGCGTTGATAGCAGTGGCGGTAGATAGACTAGGGTCACGGCATCTCTATTGCTCTGATACCATGAACATTTCGAGAGCCAAAAAAATAGTCGGGAGCCAAAAATTAGGGTTATGAGATAAGACTCATTCCCTTTTATATTAACTAAGGGAAATTACATCAGGGAACCCTATAAATAGGGTTATTACACAATAGTACCAAAAACAAAGAAATACAACCAATTAACACTACTTAGAAATATTATTCTAACATGATATTGATGTTGAGATATTATGTTTGAGGTTTTGTTCGAGAGTCTTAAGAGAGGATCAGAGAAGTTGTGGATTGTGATCATGTTGTCCTTCGATGTCTAAAAAGGATATGGAAATGTTTGGGGTTGAGTTTGTGGTGAAAGGAGGTTTGAAATTGATTTGAGGTCATTGGTGATTTGTATTGAGATGTATGGTGTCATAGAAAGTCGTTCGGTCAAGTACGAGTGTGGTGGGAGTATGTGGTATGAAGTTGGTATGTTAGGAATCTATTCCATCAATGTATCAGTTACATTTTAGATCTATTTTGTCCCAGAAATATTCAGAAAATAAAATACTATTTCATGAAAGTTGTAGAGGATCAAATTATAAAGATAACATATACGAAGAAGTTATGGTCAAAATACGAAAATAGAAAATAATGAATGTTGTTCAGCAGAGTGACCTGATATTGATATCCTGGCCTATGGTATCAATATCCTGTCCTGAGTGGCCTATGATATCGATATCCTGGCCTATGATATCAGTGTCATGTCCTGAGTGGCCTATGATATTGATATCCTGGCCTATTATATTGGTATCCTGTCCTGAGTGGCCTATGATATCGGTATCCTGTCCTGAGTGGCCTATGATATCGGTATCCTGTCTTGATTCTCTTTTAGGGTTTTTGATTAGAGGCTCTTGGTATCGATATCATGTTTGTATGATATTGGTATCTGGTTCCACGGAAGGTTAAGTCGAGATTTCGGAGTTTTAATGTTCTTAAGGGTATTTCACAAAGCAGATGGAATGATTAAGAGATATAAAACCAGACTTGTTACTAAAGGTTATACTCAAACCTATGGTATTGACTATGAGGAAACATTTGTTCCCGTGGCCAAGATGAACTCTGTTCGGACTCTACTTTCATGTGCTGCAACTTTGGATTGGCCTCTTCAACAGTTCGATGTGAAGAATGCATTTCTCCATGGTGACCTAGAAGAAGAAGTGTATATGGACATACCACCCGGTTTCTCCTCTTTTGCAATTGAAGGAAAGGTATGTAGATTGAGAAAGACCCTCTATGGACTGAAGCAATCTCCCAGAGCATGGTTTGATAGGCTTCTCAAAGCCATGTTGAGATTTGGATACAATCAAAGTCATGCCGACCATACTATGTACATCAAGAGGAATAATGGTAAGATTGCTATACTCATAGTTTATGTTAATGACATAATAATGAAAGGTGATGATGTGGAGGAGATTGGTAATATTAAGACTCGTATTGCCCAAGAGTTTGAGATTAAGGACTTGAGATCCATGAAGTACTTCCTTGGAATGGAGGTAGCTAGATCTGGCAAAGGAATTTTTATCTCTCAAAGAAAGTACATCCTTGATCTCTTAGAAGAAACTGGTATGCTGGGATGCAAACCATCCGACTCTCCCATTGAGGTTAATCATCATCTTTGTAATAATGTGGGAACATATAGATAAGGAGAGATATCAGAGACTTGTGGGTCACCTGATATTCACCAGACCAGATGTTTCTTATACTGTGGGGGTTGTAAGCCAGTTTATGCATGAACCTCGTACAGTGCATCTTGATGCTGTTTATCACATCTTGAGGTATCTCAAATCTTCCCCAGATAAAGGAATTTTGATCTCCAATCACGGTCACTTGAAATTGGAAGCCTTCACCGATGCAGACTGAGCAAGTTCTATTGATGATAGGAGATCTATCTCTGGTTATTGTACCTTTCTTAGAGGAAACTTGATTACTTGGAGGAGTAAGAAGCAGTCAGTAGTTGCTAGATCAAGTGCAGAGGTAGAATACAGGGCAATGACTCATGGTATTTGTGAACTTCTATGGCTCCAAACCTATTTCCGTGATTTGGGATTCTCTGATGCTAGTCCTATGAAACTCTATTGTGATAATAAGACTGCCATAAACATTGCCAATAATCCGGTTCAATATGATCGAACAAAGCATATCGAAATCGACAGACACTTCATTAAAGAGAAGTTGAGCAACAGTTTAATTTGCATGCCTTTTGTAAGATCAGAAGACCAGTTGACTGATGTATTTACTAAGAGTCTTAATAGTTAGAAGTTTTCAACTCATTGTGTTCAAGTTGGGGTTGATAAATATCTTTGCACCAACTTGAGGGGGAGTGTTAAGTTAGTGTTATTTATAAGTTTTATCTTATTTTTTTCTCATTTATTCCTAGGGCCAGTTTTGTCATATGTATATGTTGTCCATATATTTATTGTGGTGGGGAGGAATAATACACAGAATAATTTTATCCAACTGTTCCCGCTAACACATGATTTCCTCATTCTCAATGCGTTTTCACTTTATTTTTTATACCATGCTATAAAATATATACTCTTGGCTCTTACTCCTATTCGAAGCACCCAAACGCTTTTTGCTGAAATTTTCCTCATGCTTCTATCTTCCCTTAATCTTTTCATCCTTCATTAATATACTACAATCGTTGTCTTTTATGTACTTAACTTGAGCGACATCTCTTGTTTGTTTTTCTCTCAATTTGGAAAGCTTATATGTATCATTCTCTCCATCTTTGTTATCTAGTCTAGCATAAAAATCCTCAAACGATCTCATCTTAGATTCCCCTACACTTTTTTTGGTCTCCTTGCAAGCTTGTTTATAGCTTTTAAAATTAGCATCACTATTATATTTCCGTCGCTTTTTAAAGCACACTTTTTTTAGCTTTTACTATGTCTTGGACTACATCATTCCACCACCAAGTCTCTTTCGAGGTGGGACATCTCCCCTTCGATTCTCCAAGAACTTCTTGCATTATTTTTCAAGTGGAGTCCGCCATTGCATTCATCATTTACTCACTAATGCCATCGAAATTCCAACCTTCTTCGTTTAGCATCTTGTCTCTGAACCACTCCAAGTTCTCGCTTCGTAGACTATCATCTAGTTTACGAGTCTCATCTCTTTCCTCGTTTTCCGCTGACCTTCCAAACAAATATCTATGACTATGAGGCTATGTTGTGACACCAAACGCTCTCCAGGTATGATCTTGCAATCTTTACAAACTAAGCGGTATGCCCCTTCTTATAAGTGATTAGATACTCATCCATCTTTCTAAAGAAATTGATCATTATTCTAAAATTAAAAGTCACTGCAAAATCCAAAATACTCTTCCCATCTTCATTTGACATCCTAAATTAAAAGCACCATGGTTAATGTGGCCTACATGTCCCCATTTAAATCATCGCCTATAAATATCTTCTCCCAAAGGAATCCCTTGCACCATTTTATTAATTTGATTTCAGAATTGTTCTTTCACATGATTATTCAAATCGACTTGAAATGCGTAGACACTAATAACATTGACGATAATATCTCAATTATTAGTTTAACCAAAATAATTCTATTTCTCCTTCTCGTGAGCGTAACAACGGAATCCTTGAGATGTTTCGCTATAACTTCTCCCACCCCATTCCTATGCCTATTCTTCCTAGTGTAATAAAATTTATACCCGATGCTCTCTATTTTTTTAACTTTCTCTCCAACCAACTTAGGCTCCTGGAAACAAGTTATACTAATTCTCCTTAAAATCATACAATCAACTAACTCTATGGTTTTACCTGTTAACGACATTATATTCCAACTAGCGAGCCTAACCTATTTTCATGGGATAACTTCTTTACCCGCGCTTGTTCAGAAACACACGAGAGCCCTTGCTTATTTATTGCAACACCGAGTGTCTCTAGCAAATTTTGCAAAATACTCTGAGGCAGGTGCAACACCTCTTGCATTTTTTCGAAACACCCTGAGGCAGACACGACATGTCGCTTTAAGAAAATGTCCCAGCATTAATCGTATTTATAATCAGATTCATGCCATAGAGATCTAACTATATTTTTTATGTGTTGGTTGTTAGCTACTTAATGCACAACCCTCATCGACTGTGTGAAAGATCGACTGTGTGAAAGATAAGACGCTAAGCATGACATAGACCGAATTAGGTTTGAGTTTCATTGTCAGTTTAAATTTTGGCCGACAAGGAGCGTCGAGCTTGCTTTTTGGAACTAAGTCAAATTAATGTCTTTACATTTTATAAAAAAACATTAAATGTTGATTGCATACTTGTGATCATCTTTAAGATTATCTAAATGCAAAGAGAATGCTAAGTGTAATTTTTCTCATGATTTAAGCGTGAATAAAATAAAGGGAAAGGAAAAAGAGTTAAAATGCATAAATTGGAATATTTGGTTGTCCTTGTTTTCTTCTTTGTCACTGCACCTTAACCACATGCAACAGTTGCATCGAGCTTATGAAGTGGGTTTCTCTTCGCCTTTCTTAAAGCTGATATTTAAGCCTTTGTTTTCAAAATGTTTTAAGTAAAACGTTCTGATGTCATGTCAATGCATGTAATCATCTTGGGTACAAAAGTGCATGCATAAGACCTGACCGAGGGAACTTCGGAGTACCTATTCTTCAACCTCTCATATTACGGCAAAGGTCATTTTTGTTTCTTTTAAGTTACGAGGAATACCATTTCTTACTAATCTTGGGTCCCCCACCAAGATAGATAGACGCCTGTTAAGCTAAGCAAAACACTACGGTCTAGGGATAATTCCTATTTGACAAAGCAGGCAAAGCATTACAGTGTACGGATGATGATTCCTTTTCACCAAAATTGCCTTTGGCAACTTTTAGATTCTAAAGTGCAGTTGATGTGATGTATAATTATTTCGAATTGAGCTCTATATGCTCCTAGTTATAAGAAAGCAGTGCCTTTTCTTGATGTGGCTGTTTCTTTGTGGTCCCTCTTACTTTTCCTATCATTGTCTGGGGAAATCAAATTCTTTGTGACTATCATGTTATCTTGAGCGACAAAATTCTAATTTGGTTTGTCTTTTTTCATTGCAGCGTGATTAAGATAGTTCTTCAATTTTGCAAAGAAAATTCTTTGCATCAAACTTTCCAAATATTACAGAGTGAGTGTCAGGTTTCTCTCAATACGGTGGACAGTCTTGAAACATTTATTGCTGATATTAACAGTGGAAGGTGGGATACAATATTACCTCAAGTGGCACAACTTAAGCTTCCTAGGAAGAAACTAGAAGATCTATATGAACAGGTATGTATTATGTCTTTATCCAGATAAGACCGTTTCTCATATCTGTTTGTATTCTATTTTTAGCTTGAATTTTGAAACCTTACGGGGTATTGGTCTCTTGAACTTAGTGTTTCTACTGTTTTGATGCTTGAAGGTTAATCTGGCTTCCATGTGATTTATTTATGATTTATCATACACATTGGGCGTTGACTTTCCCTAAATAACCTTAAGGTCTTGGGTTCGAGTCTGAGTACAGTCACTTTGTGTATTATTACCAAATGTTTAGGCTTGTCCTCGTCATTTCCTCTTCCCAGACACCTATTAATGGGTACCAATTGGGTATTGATTTTTATCATACACATTAATATTTTTTTTTCTGTGGACTTCTATAGACATGCATTGTGTGTGGAGTTTAGGATTGAGATGGTTTGGCAATCAAAACGAGTCATCTGTCTGAACAAGCATCAATTTTGGTGAGATTGCTGTGTGTAAGTCTTCAAAAAGAGAAATGTTAGGACAAGAATAGATGCAATTAAAAGACCTTTTGAATTTTGTTCTTGGTTTGTATGGAGTTTGACATCGATTGGATAGTTGCCCCTGTTCTTGCTGCTTAAAGAATGACAACAATTTGGTGTTTTATCCCGGCAGAGGTTTATGACCCCCTTGGCAAGATCTTTTAGTACTTTCATCTCTAACTTGGAATCCAACTCGAATCACACAGTTAGTTAGGATGTCTTTGAGAAACTACTTTTTTTTCAAATTAGATTTACTTTGATTAAAATTGAGGTAGTACATTAGGGGATTGACTGAAGAAGCATTAGTGTTTAGCTGCTACTTGAGAATCTGAAAATGGGAGCTTCAAGTATTTATTTGATTCAATTACGAGAACTTTTTATCACTGACTTTCCCTAAATATGAACCTACGGAAGCTGCTATATATATACGAAGTTTTGGTACAACAGCGTGACCCAATTTTTTGGAGTCATTATCCTTAAATTTCATTGTGTATTCCGGTATTCATCTGCAAATATTAATGAAACTCACTTAGATACGCTGAGAATTTTCCATTGTGTAGAACTCATGTTGTCTTGTGGATGCCTTCATGTATAACCTCTTCGTTAGTGGCATTCCATATGCCTTTCAAGATGATCGAGATAAAAATGAACAAGGGAACTTGTAGTACGTTAAATGAACGAATATTAAACTGGGAGACAGTTCCAATGAGTGAAGCCTAAGCAAGGGGTACCTTGAACTCTTAGGCTTGTGAACTTCCCTTAATGGCACTTTTATAATTATTAGAAGTTCAATTGTCACTTGGGAGTTCGAAAATTTTGAATAGGCGAAGTCTTGCGAGGTTTGGCCATCACTTTCGGTGGGATGGGACGTCACAGAGCGATATTTGCTTTAGAAACTGACAGCTGTTATTGTATGGTATTGTTGCTAAATTTGACTCTAGAGGGTGAATATAATGGAAATTGAACAATTTCCCACCTATTCAGACCCGTGTTACATAACTGTGCAATAAGCATATTACTTGGGCAGAGCTCGGCACAGTAAAACTCCACTCAGTTCTCTCATTTGCGGCTATGGCACTTACAAGGTGGTTGGAACAAACACACCTCTCTCTCTCTCTGGGTTGCTTTGTTCTTTCTGTGGCTAGGTTGATTGTTTGAAATGAAAGTTTAAATATTGTTTAGGTACCCTGATCAAATTTGGTGGCACTTAACTATCTTAACAGCACAACCTGAAAATGTAGTTGAATTCGGTTCGGGTCCCTTGTTTATGCCAGTTCTTGCTCAAAGTCCTTACTATGTCATTGTTATGTGAACCTAAACTCCTTCAGTAAGGTCCATTCAGTCCTAGTTTAAGCATTTGAGGTGGATCAACAGGATGCTGTGTTGTTGCATTAGCTATGCTCGTTTGTTCCAATGTACTTTTTCCTCCTAAATGTTCAGATTGTTTTGGAAATGATTGAACTTCGGGAATTGGATACTGCACGCGCCATATTAAGGCAAACCCAAGTAATGGGCGTCATGAAACAAGAGCAACCTGAAAGATACTTGCGACTTGAGCATCTCCTTGTTCGAACTTATTTTGATCCGCATGAGGTTAGATTTCCTTTCTTTTACGAGACTTTTTCTCCTTTTGTCCGCTGAAGTATATAGTAAAAAATATGAAACATGCACTTTTATTCTCCCTTTGTCTACTCTAGAGTATTACCCTGCTAGTGACCACATTTTCTGCAGATGGACTTTCAATGATGTTTATGATAATGAATTTTATTTTATCCCATCAGGATGTAATTATTAGGGTTAACTTCCATGGGAGTTTCAGTAGACTATGCTGCTAGATATACTGTGTCAGTGTGGATGCGGACTCTCCTTTGTATGTATTCCACCATGTCTTGTACACCGAATACTTCAGTGAAATCATCTTTGTAGGGTACTTATCGGTCTCGTATTAGAAGATATGTAAGCATGGATCAATTAATATGTAGCAGGAATAAGAATGATTTTTTTCTGATCGGTCTCTGTTCATTTATTTAATTATTTCTTGTTTCTTAGTAGCAAAGTTAGAAGTCTATAGTTGGAACCATATAAATACACGGATCTGTTAGTATCCTTTAAGATTCTTCTTGCTGTCTATTGTTTTCACGCACATAAACATACACTTGGGTGTGGGTGACAGTGAAGAGCTAAAAGACCATCTTATCGTGTTGATTGCATAATTTTTGCTAGGTAATTTGATAGGGTACTTTTAGGTCCTACAATTTTGTGCTTATTCTGTAGTGTATTAAATTGAGCAGTACTGCTGCGAATTTATGTTGATGCCACTGTTGCAGTGAAGTAGTTTTTTTTACGTGTGTTTGGTCTCTTAGCTTGTAATTATGTGTGAAAAATTGTAGAATCTGCCTTTTGTATTATCCTGCAGAGTTTTATTTCTCAGCATTTTTGGCGATTTGCAATTTATGGTACCTTGTAAGTTGAGCTCTATTGGCTTCCCATATTCTTTCCACGAGCAGTGTTGGGACTCCCCAATAATTATGGCTTTAGTTTGAGAACAAGAAACTCATTGTTATTTGATATTCTTGTGCTTCATCTTTTTGCTAACACTGTTTGCAAACTTATTTGCAGGCTTATCAAGATTCAACAAAAGAGAAAAGACGTGCACAAATAGCTCAAGGTTTGTGCATTCCCCTTCTTTCTCTGGACAGATTCATCAAAATGATACCTAAACATGTTCCAAACATTCTTAGTATAACTACAATTAATCTCATGATTCATGTGGAAATGAAAATAGGTTTCACCTTTTCCTTTCCGGAAGGGTGGATTGGTAAATCTAATTGGTTGCAGCCAATAAGGGTTGCTATAGTAAATGGAAAATAGGCATCCCAATGGCTTTCTTTCGTAAGATGACATATGCTTAGAGAAGGAATACAAATTCTTGAAGGACCAAATTTGGGATAGGTAATTAATCAAGGATGGGGTGATCAGGTGATGTATTTAACATTTATTGTTAACAAGGAACTTAAGGGGGCTACCCATATATAACGCCCTTGCAAAGAAAAAAAGGACTACATGAGAACTGTTATTTTAAAAGCCTCTGTGGAGTCCCATATATAAATAATCACAAGATGGATTAACGTTCCAATAACAATGAAATGGATCACCCAAGGAAGTTCCTTTATTTAGTACCAGGGGTGGCTTTAGTGTACACTGAGAGGGTTCAACTGGAATCACCAACTTCCAAAAATAAGTGTAATTTTATGACGTTGATTTTGAAAAAGATATCCACTAAATGAAACCCTACTCCTTTGAATCGCTGTTTTCTAGCCCCCAAAAGTGATAAACATCTCCTTTTTTCTATCTAAAAACAGCTGAAGTTTAGTCTTACCCATCCGTGGAATTACCACTGCAGCCATGGAAAGAGCTTTTTCAGTGGTGATGGAGGATCAATGGATGAGTGATTCTTTGTTCACATGCGTTCAGGAAAAAAAAGTGCTATTGGCCAACGATTTCAAAGTTATGAAAACTCATTGAGCACAATTTTATGTAATAAAAAAAAAATCTACGCTCAATTGGTGCCTATTAATGGATGTCTGGGAGAGGGAAATGACGAGGATAAACCTAACATTGTGTAATAATATGCAAAGGTTATGTGAAACTAAAGCATTAATATACGAAAATTCTCTACTTATAGTTGAAGTCGTATCTGAATTCGTTTGTTGATTGGAAATAGACAATATCCCAAGGAACATTTGCTAGTGATAGCCCTGTCTGACTTGACTTTTCTAGGAATCCATGAAAAACAAGCCTGTCTCTAAATTCTAAAGAGATCTAAAGTTTCTTTCGTCATATAAGCCAATCTCCTACATCAGTCTATCTACAGAGATTTGGCTAACAGCAATAAAAGGAGTCACGTCTGTGGAGGTTCAACTTTTTTATGCCATTACTGAAATGTTTAAATATAAACCAATTTCTACGGTTGATTATTGTATTATGGATTTATTTTATTTTATTTCTTTAATTTCTAAATAATTTTATGATTTGTGCCATATATTAGACGTAAGAAACGGCTTAGATCAACTGTTTGAGGAATCAGTATGTCGAAGATTGTCTTTATTGATTTTCTATTTATTGTCTCCACATTGAAAACAGTTTCCGACCTTCACTTGGCAGACATTGCATGTTGTGAACCTTAGTGAGAATTTCATGTCAATGCATTTTCTTTTACTTTCATTGCATCCTTATTGGGATCAAATTAGGTTGTTTGGTGGTAACAATCTGTATATATACTAACATCCTTCAAAGTGCTGTCTTAGCATTTGTCAGTCATTCATGATTTGCAACTTGCGAATATTATATAAGCATTTCTAACAGCAGATTTCGATTTAAAAATGTGGAGGAGATAGGTTTGGTGAGATTGAATAGGGCTTTGTACTTGTTTGTATACACAATTATGAGATACGCGGGGGCCCAAATATTTTACATGTGTTTGTCAATTGGTTCTCCTGCTCTTTCTTACGATTTTCTTCTATTAGGTTGTTTGGTTGGAACAATCTGTATATATCCTAACATCCTTCAAAGTGCTGTCTTAGCATTTGTCAGTCACCCGTGATTTCCAACTTATAACTTCACTAACTTGAGCAGCTACCTTAATTTTTCCTCCCACGGATTAAAAAAAAGAGGGTTCCCCAAATAAACATCCGAATCACCCATGAATCTCAATGAACAAGAATTGGCAATTGACGCGGGAAAGAACTATAGAATACCTGGAATCCCACAGAAAGATTTCCTTTGATGAATTATTCATTTCAAAGATGAATTTCAAATAAGTCGTATCTTGCTCAGACCAATAAAGAGAGTTGGGCTTCTAGTTGAAGCCGCCTATATAAAACAGAGCAAATATTATATAGGCATTTCTAGCAGCAGACTTCGATTTAAAAATGTGAAGGAGATATGTTTGGTGAGATTGAATACTACACAATTATGAGATATGCAGATCCCCAAATATCTTACACATGGTTTTTGATTGGCTCAATTGTTAGTAAAGATGGAGTGATTGCGGAGGATGTTACGCACAAAATTCAAGTTGGATGAATCAAGTTGATGCGTGTTGAGGTAGTATTGTGCGATCGTAGGATACCTGCAAAGTTGAAGAAAGTTATGAACAATCATGTTATACGCTACAGAGTGTTGTGTGATTAAGAAATAACATGTGAGTAAGACGAGTGTAATTGAAATAAGAATGTTGAGATGAATGTGTGTTAAAACCTTGCGAGATAGAATTAGAAACGAAAACTTTCGTGATATAGTAGGGGTGACACCGCTATAAACTAAGATAAGAAAAATAGATTAATGTGATTTCGACATGTCTATCGTAGGCATGTTGACGCTGTAGTTAGGAGAATTGATATGGTTATGACAGATGGTAGCAACCTAAACTGACTTTATAAGTGGTAGTTCGTCAGTATCTAATTTTACTAGGTATAACGGAACACGATGCGCTCTACAGAGCATATTGGGAAAAAAGATCCATATAGCTGACCTCAATTGATTGAGACTCAAGACTATGTTTGGTTTAGTTTGTCGATTGGTTCTCCTGCTCTTTATTATGATTTTTTTCTATTAGGTTGTTTGGTTGGAACAATATGTATATATCCTAACATCCTTCAAAGTGCTATCTTAGCATTTGTCAGTCACCCATGATTTCCAACTTGCGAATATGATATAGGCATTTCTAACAGCAGACTTCGATTTAAAA
>NMUG010002740.1:0-15588 GCA_002855965.1 Monotropa hypopitys
ATAATTTATCAATTAATTGTTATTTACTAGTTTTCTTATGGAAAATATTTCCATAATCTTTATAAATAATTACTATTATTTTAATTATTATATACTTTCAATAACTATATTATTCTAATTTTCTTATTGTTCTTATAATACTAATTAATTTTTGCACCCTCTCCTATTCACTATTTTTCTTTTTCTCAGAAATTTTATAGTTGATTTCCGCCGAGTTTTCTGATGGTGATTTTTCGACAACCTTTCTAGTGAACTTTTTTTGACAACACTATTTTTTTTTCATTATTTTGATTCATATATTATTATAGACCATTCTAAATTCAATAACAAATGATATACTTAAAAAAATAATGTTTCGGAAATTATACCATTTTCCGACGAGTTTTTCCCGGCCGTTGCCCATCCCGCAATTTCTCGGCCGTTGCCCGTCCCTCAATTTCCCGGCAGCCTCCCGTTGATGTAGAACCAAATAGATGATAAAGAAATTAAAGAGAAGAAATTAGAAGAGAAGAAGAAGCCAAGAGAGAAAAAGAGAAATCAACTCAATTCTTAATCATCCAAATAATCCCTCTCTAAACCTAATTAGGGATTAAAAAGAGAAAACATGGGCCCAAAACAGAAGGGCCTAAATAAATAAAGACCAACTAAAACAAAAGTCTCAAACAATCGGGACCAAATAAAAGAAATAAAATAGGTCTAATAAATAAAAGACAAACTAAATAGGCCAAAAACGAACGGGACCAAATAAAAGAAATAAACCTAACAGAATAAAACCCAATAATCTAGCCAATCCATAATGCTAATGATTGGGCCTTATTGGCCCGACGCCGATACACATGTCTATATCGTCCTGTGCCAATGGTGTCTGCACCAACTCCCTCGGGGTGAGAAGAACTCGGCTCTGACGAAGAAGTAGTATGCATATGCTGATAAAACTCCAAAAGATCTGGATCAAGCTGCTGCAATGTATCAATGGAAATCCAAGTGCACTCGGAAATAGGACGACCTACCCAATGAACAAGGAACCGTCGAACCACGCCATCCTTGGTGAGATCAACCTGCTCATCTAAGATAGCATCAATTTTGTCATTGTGTGCAGGGATATGAGGTAGTAAAGAAGTATCAGGCACTAAATCTGGGTTATTATCAATGGTAGGGGTATCAAATGACTCATCTGGAGGGTGAATATGACCTTTGTAGCAACAAGGCCCTCAACATTAAAAAATGGGGCTGAAATTATAGTGAGAAGGGATATCAACAACATATGCATTTGATCCAACCCGTTTTAATATTTTAAAAGGGCCAGCACTACGAGCTTGCAATTTCAAAACAGATCCAGGAGGAAAACGTTCCGGCCTTATTCTAATTATCACATAATCATCAATATTGAAATCAACTTGTCTTTTATGTAAATCAGCTTTAAGTTTATAAGTTGTGTTCATTGCCTCAAGTCGCTTATTGATATCAACATGCAAGTCTCGAATATATTATGCGAACGCATCGGCCAACTCAGACACTCTAGCAAATGGAGATATGGGAACTAAATCCAAAGGTTTTCTAGGTGTATAACCATGCACAACTTCAAAAGGGCTTATTCCTATCGACCTATTCATGGAATTGTTGTAGGTAAATTGTGCTGTAGGTAGGATCAAGTCTCAATTCCTATGATGGTCCTTAGCTAAACATCTTAAGAGATTTCCTAAACTACGGTTAACAACCTCTGTTTGACCATCAGTTTGGGGGTGATATGTTGTGGAAAATTTAAGCTTCGTACCAACTAGATTCCAAAGGGTTTTCCAAAAATAGCTAGTGAAACGGACATCCCTATCGGTCACAATGGTCTTGGGTAGACCATATAATTTGACAATCTCAGCAAAGTATATCTTGGCAACTCTAGAAGCATCAGATGTTTTGTTACAGGGAATAAAGTGAGCCATTTTAGAAAACCGATCTATTACCACAAGAATAGAATCATGCTTCTTAGGTGTGCGTAGGAGACCCAAAACAAAGTCCATACTTACATCTTGCCAAGGACAGCTAGGAACAGGAAGGGGTATGTAGAGACCAGTATTCTGCTTCCTATGTTTTGCTAACTGACAAGTACGACATTGACTCACTATTCTACCAACATCTTTCTTTAAGCTTGGCCAATAAAACTAACGCTCAACTTCATCTATGGTCTTATCACGTCCAAAATGACCAGCAAGTCCACCAGCGTGAATTTCCCATACTAAGAAGTCTCACATTGAGGTCCTAGGTATACAAAGCTTATTTGTTCTAAACAGGAATCCATCTTGAATCTGGAACCCATCAGATAGATTAGAGTTTCCACTCTGTAATTCTAGAAAATCTCCCCAAAGTCAGGACATGATTCATACTCCTCCGTTAGTCTATCAAATCCTATAACCTTCACACTCATAACCAAAAGTAAGGACACACGACGACTAAGGGCATCAGCTACCTTATTATCAACTCCTGACTTGTGTTTGATAACGAAAGAATAAGTCTGCAAATATTCGATCCAACGACCATGCCTATGTTTAAGTTTCTTTTGGGAACTTAGGTAACGCAAGGCTTCATGGTCAGAATAAAGGATAAACTCTTTTGGGAGTAAATAATGGTGCCATTAATAGACCAGAGCATCAACATAAGCAAAGATATAATACTGTCAGAAAAAGTCATGTTTTAGACACATATTTACCTATAGAAAAAAATAGAAACAAGAACACAACTAAAGCTACTATTATATATGAAACCAAAAGCGAACAAGAATACTTGAATTTTTAACTTTTAATCATTCGTCATCACACTATGCTTCAGAAAATTTTCACAGTGCTTTAGAAAATTTTAAAACAGCATCTAAAACATGTGATGAACATGCACCTCAACAAAATACGATCTAAATCAGAAGGCCATAAAAAATACACTTACAAGCAGAAAAATCTAATATCACACACACGGCACACACATAGCGACACACACACGGTTCGAGAGGCTTGTTCTGATTGAGAGAGCGATAGGCGTGTTTGGGAGAGAGAAGGGCATTCTGATCAATCGAGAGGGGTATATTTGTTTTACTAAAGATATTATAATATATGACCTATAAACCCAAAACATATAAGTTATTACAAAATTACCCCCGAAATTATTTAAAAAAATATTATTTTTGGTCCCTGACATGTCCCCCGTGTGTCCCCGCCGTGTCCCCGACATGTCCCTGTCGTGTCCCCGCCGTGTCCTACTCCAGAATTAAATAATAAATTATAGGACACGCCAAATGGAATGTCCCATACGTATTTTGCAGTGTCCCCGACGTGTCCGTGTCCCCGACGTGTCCGTGTCCCCGACGTGTCCGTGTCCCTGGCGTGTCCGTGTCCCCGGCGTGTCCGACACGCATACGACGACCCCGAAGGTGTGTCCGTGCTTCTGAGCTTGTTAGTAAAGAATGAACACTTATTTAGGTTGGCATACAGGTTTTCTTCGTAAGTGTGGAACAGACTTGAGCAAGGTGGTCCATGTGTTGATCTCTACTTTTACTATAAATAAGAATATCGTCAAAATAAACCACCAAAAACTTGCCCATGAATAGCCTAAGCGTTTGAGTCATTACTCTCATAAAGGTACTAGGGGCATTGGAAAGCCCAAAAGGCATGACTAACCATTCATACAGGCCATCTTTGGTTTTAAAAGCAGTTTTCCATTCATCCCCTGGCTGAATTCTAATTTGGTGATATCCACTTTTCATGTCAATCTTGGAAAATACAGTGGCATCTGACATCATGTCTAACATATTGTCCAACCTAGGGATCAGAAAACGGTACTTCACTGTTATCTTATTTATTGCCCTGCTGTCTACATACATTCTCCAAGATCCATCTTTCTTTGGAGTCAAAAGAGCTGGAACAGCGCAAGGACTCATGCTATCCCTAATAAAACCTCTTTTGTGAAGATCATTAACTTGCCTTTGTAACTCAGCATGCTCAGTAGGGTTCATTCTATAATGTGGCAAATTGGGAAGTGTAGCTCTTGGGACTAAATTGATTACGTGTTGGATGTCTCGCAACGGGGGTAAACAATTTGGAAGATCCTCGGGAAACACATCTTGAAACTCTTCAAGTATCTTACTTGCCTCTTCTGAAGTGGCTTGCGGAGAGTCCACAAGGACTTCTTTGACCAATAAAGCAAACACAATACATTCTTTCCCACTCATGTCTCGAGTGAGTTCTTTAGGGCTAATGATGTTTAACTCTTTTCTACTCATCATCTCCTTTCCCTTGCTCGAATTAGCCTGCTTCGGAGTGATAGGCTTGAGAAGTATCTTTTTACCGTTAAACATAAAGGAACATGAGTTAGAACGACCATAAAGATTGACATCTAAATCAAACAACCACGATCGTCCTAAAATAATATGACCTACATCCATAGAAATCACATCATACGAGATATTGTCTTTGTAATCAAGGAATTGAATGTATACTTGACAACGCTCCTTTACAGTGATAGATGAAGCATCCACCCAGGAGACACTATATGGACTAGGATGAGGAATAGTCTGAAGTCCTAATCGACTAACTATCGTTGAAGATACAACATTAATGCAACTGCCACTATCCACAATGACTTTACAACCCTTATCATTGATTTTGGTATAAGTGTGGAAAATAGTATGGCAACGCCAGTCCTCTGCTTCGCAAGTTTGTGTAAGAGGGCACCGAACAACACTGATTTGAGGAGTGCTAGGAAAAGGACGTGTGATTGGTACTTAATTGTACCAATTATAGTCTCTAATTTCATGGTCTTTAGCATGAATCATGTTAGTTTTAGTCTATTTTCAATAAGAATTTGAATAAGAAGTGTTAGTTGTTTGTTTGTAAAAATATGGTTCATTTCTTATGTTTTTGCAAGCTTTGTTTTGTAGTTGAATTCTTATAGGAATTGCAAAGGGATGTTAAGGCAAAGAAGACAAGGATGCCAAGCATTGACATTCCCAATTGATGAAAGATCAACCAAATGAATGCCAAGAGAAGTGAATCAAACGATCCAAGATGAAGAGTTGAAGTTGAATTTCTCCCAACCGGTTGGTGGCTCATTCCCAACCGGTTGCCATTGGCCTTGAATTTCAATCTTGAGCATATCATTGAAGTCCTAGCAGAACACTTGGGAACCGGTTGGAGGAGTATTCCCAACCGGTTGAAAGCATTCCCAACCGGTCCCCATGTAACTACCAACCGGTTGCGGGATGAGGCACTAGCGAACACATGAGTTCGCGACCGGTCGAGGCACCTTCCAACCGGTTCAAGCCTTGGTGATTCAAAAGGTACTAGCGAACATATGACTTCTCAACCGGTTGGAGGTCAATCCCAACCGGTCGCGGTACCGGGTACGAGCAGAATTCTCTGGCAGATTTCGATCCAAAGTGTGTTTGAGCGGGAATTTGAGTTGATAACCGACTTTAAATGTCATTTTTGTAATATTTTGAGTACCCTAGTATATAAGGAGGCCTTGGCTTCCTCCTAAAGGATCCTCATTTTATTTTTACAAGTTTTTAGATTCTAGAGAGCATTAGTTGAAGTTAGGTTGAATATCTTCGAAGGAGGTTGAATATCTTCGAAGGAGGTTGAATATCATCGAAGGAGGTTGAATATCTTCGAAGGTGTTTGAAGGTCTTTGAAGGAGGTTGAAGGTCTTCGAAGGAGATTGAAGGTTCTTTCATTTCCAAGTCTCTAAGGTTGGTAGCTAGTCTAGTTTACACTTTCTTACACTTGTAAGTAGATTGTACCTCTCTTTTCAAGTTGCAATGAAGCATTTACTCTTTTTACTTGTTGCTCAATTCAATAGCATGGATAGCTAGATTCTTCGGTTGGATCTAAAGAGTATTAGATCATATGAATCAAGTTTTATTTTGTATTTCTTCCTTACTTCTCAAATCACCATAAGCAATCTTGTTAAGAAGATCAATATTCACGATTAGGTTGTTAATGCCTAAGGAATTTGATTGATTGTAGACAGCTTTTTAGTTGGCACATTCAATGCTTAATCCAAAAACATTTCATCTTAAGATTGAATGTTTGATTCTTCCTCTTTTGATTCAATATTCTGAATTGGCTAGTCATGGTTAGGATTTTGATTGGTTGTAGACATCTATAGGATGGCACATCCAATGCTTAAAACTAACTCATGTCAAGTATAAGAATGAATTTCCTTGAATCATTCTTAGCTTATGTGTGACAAGTTGAATGTATTATGACTTGCATCATAATCATTCTATATATGGAAGTACATAATGAATCTTGAATTCATATGATTGAATCTCTAAGGATCTAACCATCTTCATTTCATATATCTAGATTTTCTTTTTCACATTCTAAAAATCATAAAAACTCAAAGACACATGTCAAATCAAATCAACAATTCTTCTCCTTTCTTCTCCTTATCTTTCTAGATACACTCAAGAGTTTACGCTAAAATCCCCTATCCCTGTGGAAATCGACCTTGGACTTACCAAGTTTTATTATGCGCGACGAGTTCTATTCCTACGCTTGGGAAAACGATAAAACAAGTCAAGCATTTTTGGCGCCGTTGCCGGGGGATAGACAACTTTTAGTTGAATTTTTGAGTTTATCACTTTTAGACAGATTTTTGGCTCTTACTCTTGAGCTTGAAAAAGACAATTTGTTGCACATAGAGAAGTCATGGATTCATTTGTTGATTCTTTAGACTCATATGAGTGACAAGAGGATGTTGATTACTCTTTTTACCAAACTTACAATGGAATGTCTACCAAACACACTATGAGGGATTATTATCATGATAAACAATTTCCAAATCCCTTATGTCTTGTCATGCCTCCGAGTCCTAATCAATACAAAATTCGTTCGGGGATGCTCCAACATTTGCCTAATTTCCATGGATTTGAGGATGAAAATTCATACACACATGTTAAATTATTCTTGGAAATTGTAAGTTTTTTGTTGGAAGCAAACCAATGGGAGGAGGAAGCAAGAATGCGCTTATTTGCATACACCTTGCATGATAATGCTAGGAATTGGTTAGATACGGTGCCTCCTAGGTCAATATACTCCTGATCACAAATGCAACAAAAATTTCTTGAAGCATTTTACTTCAAGCAACCATGCTTAGAAGGATGGACTCATCCATTCCCTAATACATCGTGTCAAGAGTGGAATAACCACTCTAACTATGGGGAATGTGAGTATTCATATGAACCGTCGTCAAATTCTTTCAATGAAGAAATGGCTCCACAACAATTCACTTATTTGGAGCCAAATGAACAAAATTCGGAACAATGTGTTGATGATGTGCTCACACTAGTTGAGGAGGTTTCACCCAATGATGATTATTTGGAGTCTCCTAGTGAACATTGTTCCTCGGATGACGATATCCCACTCTCACCTCCACATCCGGGATCTTTAGAATATGCTCTAGATAGATTTTTGGAAAACATTGGTGAGATGACTACACTAGTTGAGGATGCTTCATCTAATGTTGATGAGTTGGAGCTAACTAGTGAATATGATGATCATTGTCCTTTGAAAGATATTGAAGATGTTATATCATCATCACCACACTCATGCTCATTAGAAAGTGCTTTGGACACATTTTTAGGAAGTTTTGATGACATCCCAATTTCGGATACACCAAGTGAAGAGGAATTAGATTTCTCAATTCTTGATTTTGCCCAACCAAATAAATCTTCGGAAGAGATACATTTTACTTCCGAAGATATCGAAATCTTAGAAAAAATGAATATTGGGGCATTTACTTCATTTTTAATTACTCAAGGTGCAATGAAATCATTTGTTGAAAGCAAAGAGGATACTTCACTTATTTCCATTGAAAGTCCTATTTTGGATTATCATTGTGAAGGAAGTGAAGTAGAATTGGAAGTGGCAATTAAGAATGAAGTGAAAATGGATGTCATTGAGGATTCCTCCTTTGATCTTACATTGACTTGTGTTCTTCAAGATACTTGTCAAGAAACACTTGTAGCACTTAATGATGGTCAATCTCTTGAGAAACACAATTTAGAGAATGGAATTGAGTTGTTGAGTTCCAATGCACCTATTTTTCATGACGAGTCTTCAATACCACCAACTATGCTATCTCTTGAACAATTTGATTTGGCATAAATCAACTTGCTACAAGTCATTTTCCGAGATCCATTCAATTGGTTTATGCCTCGAAAATTGAAAATGAGTTAGTGGATGGTAGAAAAATGAAATGGTTTTTCCAAAAACGAACCAAGACCGGGAAATATTCAAAGTATTTATTTTTATGGCTTGGTCGTTTACAATTCTTTAGAAAGGGCCTAGAATGGATAGATTTTGGGTATGGTCCCATTTGCCATAATAATGTGATCATCAAAAATGGAGGGCCATCATCCAATTCATCAATTGTCCTAGAAAATAAAACTGTTTTTCTCTTTTTAGCTTAAAAAATAAAGTTCAGTGTTTTTCTTCTTGTTGCAATAAAGATGCTCTCATTTTTTTCGTGCTAAACATTTTTCGTCTAGTGTGCTTTGTTAAGCATTTTCAGGAATTTGTTGCTCGCCCAAGGTACGCAAATTCCGTCCAGTGTGCTTTGTTAAACCTGTCACTACGTGACGAGAAGCCTGAGCATCTTGCTCAGTGATAGCAAAGACTCTGCCCTGACGATTTGCTGATGAAAACTCTCCCGGGCCTCTTCCTCGAACATTGCTTCCCGCACCTCTGCCTCTGGTCGGAGCATTCCCCACAGAAGATGCCTCTGCCAATGGTTTGGGACACTCGGTCCTCCTGTGACCAACTTGTCCACAATTGTAGCATGTGATGGTTCCCTCGAAACAATCTTTTGCTAGATGCCCCCTTCTGTTGCAACGATAACAAACCACTTCTGAGAATTGGGATCCTGCAGATCCCCTGCCCTGAAAATTTCCCGACTTGCTGCGGTTGAACAAAAGATCCACGACGAGGTCCATTGAAACCTTGTCCTCTGCCCGCAAATGAACATGAAGGCTGCGAAGATCCTCTGAAAGTCTGAGCATTCTGACCTCCATAAGATCGACTACCGGATCCTCTCTGGAAAGTACCATCTGTGCGAGCCTTCTTAAACTGCTCCCTGCGACCATCAGCCTTCTCCAGATCTCTCTCACAAATCTTGGCCTTGCTCACCAACTGCTTGAACTCTTGAATCTCCAATAATGATAATCGCGGCTGAATACGGGAATTTAATCCCATAAGAAATTTCTCGCACATGTCTGACTCAGTAGACACCATCAGCAACGCAAAATGAGATAGGGCTGTGAATTTCGATACATACTCCTCCACAGATAAATTTCCCTGCTCCAGCAACATAAACTCCCTTTTCTTCTCCCCTTGATAAAAGCGTGAGAAATACTTCTCATTAAACGCATCAACAAACTGATCCCACTGGATAACCACCCCTGCTGCAGCTGGCACTGCGGTCAACACCCTCTCCGTTGATTCCCACCAGTTTTGAGCTTCATCTGATAGCATAAACGTTGCCAGGCGCAACTTGTCATTGTCAGCAACCTCCAGGATAAAAAATATCTTCCTTAACTTCTTCAATTAGTTCTCCGCCTCCTCCTCTCCTTTCGCTCCAGAAAAACTCGGCGGATCCATAGCCTTGAAATTCTTGAACAATGATGCATTGATATCCACCTGTGGCCTAGGCACCGGAACTTGAGGCACATGCTGCCTCTCAAAGTACCTTGCCTGATTCTGGGCCATCTGCAGCATAACCTCCTGCATCTACCTCAACGGATCGAACTCAGCCTGACCTTCCTCCTGAACATTCTGCCTTTCCTGCCTCTGGCCCACAGAAGCCGAGGATGCATCATTGCCAAAATGCTAATTTTCGCTTGCCATGATTCTGTTTACACCAGAAAACAATACTTAAAAATTTTAAACCAAATACTTTACGTCCTAAACTCTTGATGACACCCTATTTTCACCTTTCAGCTGACTCGACAGTCTACAGAACCTCTAAACCTAGAGCTCTGATACCAAAAACACATGTCACGACCCGATCCGACAATTAACAAGGTAATTACCGGATCGGAGACGTGGCAGTATCATAGTAACAGATTACAACTAAACACAACTGAAAGTAAAGAACAGCTGAAATAAAAACTGAACTGCCAACCACAAAACTGAGTACAAAGATAGTCTACTGGGCTCAACAAACTGTGTAAAACAAGACCCGGGCCGAAATAACAGAAAGAAAAGTACAACATCTCGGAAGCCTAATACAAACTACTGAAACTGAACTGAAACACAGACTACTAACAGAAAACTGAAACTGAAAGCAACCTCTGACAACTCCTGCAGCCTGAAAGGTAGGACTCTAACAGCGGTCACCTAAAAAGCGTGTAAAAACACGTCAGCACGACGGCGTGGTGAATATATAAAAGAACAAAATAAATAAGGAGTAAATATGTGACAAAACTCTTTATATTTTTCAAACCCTTTTCCTTTTCTTGCAATTTCTCCTCTTTCAAGGTAAAGCTCCTTTATTACAAAAATCTGTATAAGTGAAGATTTTATCAAAAAGTGATAAAGTTGCTTTGCCAAATATTTTTCCATACTTTCCAAAACCTTTTTCCTCTTATACAATAATTATATGAGTTTTTCATATCTTTCACATTCCACTTTTCCGGATCTAATATTGATCCAACTCTATCATAAGATCGAATAAGGGATCTTTTCACATCTTTTCTTTCCTTGCTTTCCACTTATATATAATATAATATCTATTATACAAAACAGAATTGTCCACGTCATCACTCTCTAAATGTCCCAGTCATATTTCAAGTATCCCAGTCATATTTTAAAATGCATAATCACACAATGGTATACTTTATCACACTAGATGCAATTATTCATCCACAAATGCGTACACGAATTGTACATGTCACACGAGTTGGGACTCACACGGGTCCCAAGATGAAAATTTGATTTGAGGGTTTTATTTAAAATATTATTTTTAAATAATCTTGCAAAACATCAGCTCAATCGGATAAAAATATAATTTCTGTAATAAACTGTGAGCTAAACTTCATAAAACTTTAAAAATTTATAGAAATTATATTTTTATCCGATTGAGCTAATTTTTTGCAGAATTGCTTAAAATAATATTTTAAATAAAACCCCAAACAATTAAGTCTGGATCCACCATTTGTCCCGTGCCATCGGCACAGGTCATTCGCTAGTATAATTATATACTAGTATAGCCAAGGGTCATTCAAATCCGCTGACCAGCGTTATTTCCAGATCTGTCGCCCCAAATAAACATGCCTGATGAATACACAGGTGATGAGTTTCGGGACTGCTCCACCTCCCAGCAGTAAGGTACTAGCACCCAACCTCTAGGTGTATATATATATAACTGTATTTCCATGCCAATATAGGCCAGTAACAAACTTCTCGACATAAACCCCGAGTTAGGCTTCAAGGCTATAAAGTATGATAACTCTGACAAAATATTTTTTAACGAATAAAAATGAAAATCCTTTTTCCATATTTCTCTTTCTTTCCATCTTTCTCAATATCATATACGAAACAACATTTTCCATATTTTCTCTCTTTCAACATCATTTCCATATGTGATATTTTTTTTTCACGAAAACCCTTTTCTTTTTCACGACATTATAGGAATCCTTTTATTAAATTTACTATCTTATTTATAAAGCTCTTAAATATACTCACAGTGATTTATGCGATACTTTTTCCTTTATCGGCGGCTGCGGACGGTGATTGATCCGAACTTATTTAAACAATAGTTTCCTTAATTAGAACATAAACCCTTTAAATAATAAAATATTCTGTTTTTATAAAATTTTCACATTTTCCTTCATTTTTTGCACAAAATCCGATTCTGCCCATTTTTGGAAAACTGCCTAGATATCGGTATCTTAGATGCTAAGATATCGGTATCTAAGCTTTTACAAGATACCGGTTTGAAAAGTTGAAGAAATCGGTTTCTGGTTAACACATGAAGATATCAGTTTCTGAAGTCTCAAGATACCGCGAGCCAGACTAACCAAGATACCGGTATCTACAGATGCTAAGATACCGGTTTCTAGGGAATGTTCCAAGATACTGGTTTCTGGGTTTCCAAGATACCGTACGACCTCATTACTGAGATACCGGTATCTAGAGAAACCAAGATATCGGTATCTAGGGTCTGTTGCAGACCTTCGAGGAAGACAACAATGGAGTTCTGGGGGTTCGATTTTGCTCAAAACTTAACCAAAATTGACGAAACAAAATGCTATGAACTCCTGAGCATGAGTAGAATCTAATACATAGGATAGAATACGAAAAATACCTCAAATGGTTGGTGAAATTAAATGATTTCCGAATTTGCGAAGATGGGATTTTTGGTTCAGCAACTTCTTTGATAAATCCTTCTAATCCAACACGAGCAGTGACTAAAAGGAACCTTAGCAACACTACTCTAGCCTTTAATTTGGTTCTCCTACACTCTCCAGGACGAATTTGGGATGCAGAGGGTTTGGGACACTTTAGGGTTTTCTGATACGAAAATGATTTTTGTATACACAACCCTTAGATTTATATGGACAGCCTAAGAAACGATTTCCCACAAGAGATTAATGATTTTTGGTGTTCCAAGATATCGCTATCTTGGGCTTCCAAGATACCGGTATCTGGAGCCTTTTCCCAAAAAAATCAGATTTTCTTCTATTTTGACTCCGAAAAATTCCCAGAAAATTCCTAAAATTCTCTTTTAATATTCTAAAACTTTTACAATTATTTTGGGGTATTTTTATTAATATATTTTAATAACTTTAATTACCTCAATTAAATGATTAGGCTTGACAAGAAGATGTATCAGCGACTTGTGGGTCGACTCATATACTTAACTCATACACGACCAGATGTTACCTATGCAGTGGGCATCGTTAGTCAGTTTATACATGTTCCTCGTATTTCACATTTAGATGTAGTTTATTGCATTTTGAGGTATATCAAATCAGCTCCAGGTAGAAGAATTCTGTTATCTAATCATGGTCATTTGTGATTAGAGGCATTCACAGACGCTGACTAGACTGGTTCTGTGGATGATAGACGGTCTACTTCTGGCTACTGTACTTTTCTTAGAGGGAGTTTGTTACTTGGCCGAACAAGAAGCAATCAGTAGTCGCCAGGTCTAGTGCAGAAGCTGAGTATAGAGTTATGGCTCATGGAATTTGCGAGCTTTTGTGGATCGAAACTCTTTTGCGGGATTTGGATTTTTCTGATAATGGTTATGCAACTATATTGCAACAATAAAGTTGTCATTAACATTGCTCACAATTCTATTTAACATGATAGAAAAAGTATATAGAGATTGACAGACACTTCATTAGAAAAAAACTGGACAAGGGATTGATATGTATGTCATTTGTGAAATTTGGGGATCAGTTAGTCGACAATTTCACAAAAGGGTTTGGTAGGAAGAATTTTCACCCGATTGTGTTCAAGTTGGGTTTGGTCAATATTTTTACACTAATTTGAGGGGGAATGTTAGAATATGAGTGAATACTGTATGTTTGTGTGTAGTGTAGGGTCACTGCGTAAATAGTTTTAGTTGATAAAACTCACTCAAGTATAATTGTTTTTACCATTTTGTTTAAATACTTAACGTACTGAAAGAATGCCATAATCTGGGTTTTTCCAAAGCTAAACAGGTGTTTAACGTTTATCAGATGAAATGCCATATAATTGTGAATCTATACACTATAGTAAACAAGGATTGGATTGTTTTGGTATAAATCTATTTGAAAATCATTTTGATAAGATGATAAGAAAAGAAGAACAAAATAGAGAAACATCAGCATTTCCTTGATGCATTTATGACCAACATAAATTTGCTAGTGGAGCTCACCATAAACAGAGAGAAAACAGTGAAAAGACATTTTAACAAAAGTTCTTGAACTATTGTTCGCTTGTTTCTATGAAAGAGCAGAAACTTCTCGGAAAAGGGAGTTTCTTAATGCTTACTTAAAAAAGGTGCGTCGGAGTAATATATGGGATAAAATAATTCGATACAAGGACACAGTCTATGCTGGCTAGATGAAACCCTTAACTGAACACCTTGTTAACCTGGACTCCAGAACAACATATCATTGCTGAAATACCCAGAATCACTACAAAGTTAACGAAATGCCCCTGATAATGAAAATCCTGTCTCCTAGCTGAAAATTTTGTTGTAATTTAACTTGAAACACATCTTTATATGCTCTTGTTGGTCTCCTGCTTATTATCCTTGGTGATACTGTGCCAGGAACTCAGTGGATTCATAGCAGAGTTGAAGCTAACGGCTATGAAGAATTTAGTGGGACTGAGTACCGGTCTGCTGGATGGTCTGAGCCATATACTGTTATTGAGTGAGTTTCTGGATCTTTTATTGTTATATTCATTTGAAATAGAATGACTTTCTGGCCATGGAAAGTTGTAAACAAATTGATGGACCTCTCAAAACTCAACTTTATTGATGTTTCCAAGGAAAGGATAACAGATGAAGAAGAATGGGAAAAGAAAGAAGAGAGAAAGATATTACAGTAAAGAGAAGAGAGAAATTGGCTCCGTATATCCCCTAAACATATCCCTCATTTCCTCTTATAACCTTCCCCCTCTTAACCAACTTAACAGCCATAATAGAAATAACAGCCAAGACAAACAATTACATATTCGCTTCTATCAATTACAACACCTGCAAAATAATCCCAACACCTATCATTACTTCCCCCTTGAGAACAACATTGTCCTCAAGGTTGGAAATGTGGAAACATCTGATGCAAATCTTTCCAACTCTCCCATGTAGCATCCTCAGGAATAGAATTGATCCACCGCACCATTGTTGTAAGAGGCGCGTGCCTCGGTGTGCCTAGGCACGAGGCGCCACGAGGCACAGGGTTCGGGCCTTATCTGGTGCGAGGCGCATATAGTTGCAAGAAAAGCAAGTCTTTCGGCGAGGCGTGCGCCTAGACGCGAGGCACATAAAAAGCGCACCTTTTGTGTTATAAGGGAATACTTGAAACCCTATATTTGTCGATTTGTTTTGTTCGACTTCGAACTATCACTTCTTTGTTCCTTCACATCGTGACCGTCATTTCTTCTTCATATTCATCGATCAAGGTGTGTTGGTTGCTTTCTCCCTCTCGTGAATGGCTTCTCTCTCCCTCTTGCAATCTGTCCCTCCCTATCGCGGTCTCGTTCTGTCTCCCTATCGCTGCGATTTTCTTCTCTCTCTGATCCCATTTTTCTGTCTCCTTCGATAATCGATCTACGTGAATATATGATATGTATTTATTTTTAACATATATATATATATATATATTTTACAGATGACAGTAGATAATATATATATATATATATATATGTGTGTGTGTGTGATATCCTATGAAGCATGGGTACTGGTAAGGGATACGGGTACAAGAAATGCCAACAATCTAAAAAAGTAGAGTACTGGTACAACATGGGTACGACAAATTATTTATATATATATTTATTATTTTACTATGTTTTATTCTATAAAATAAATATAAACCTATTTTACAACCAA